>CM076575.1:1777997786-1778113069 GCA_034641835.2 Pinus albicaulis
TTTTTTTTTTTTCAGAAGAAAAAAACGCTGTGATATATTAATATAAAACAGTACATAGTCCAAATACATCTCAAGCTGTATAGACATACAGCGAGATCCCAACCAGAGGTAGCCAAAAGGTGGCTAGCATCATCATAGAACAAACCCGTCCATATTCAAAAATGCTCAGCTAAATAAGCGAGCA
Source organism: Pinus albicaulis (assembly GCA_034641835.2). NCBI lineage: Eukaryota > Viridiplantae > Streptophyta > Pinopsida > Pinales > Pinaceae > Pinus > Pinus albicaulis. The sequence continues at coordinate 1,777,997,971 of CM076575.1, forward strand.
GAAAGGGAAAGATGGATCAGAATATACACATCCTCCAGAGATTAAATGTATGAGGAAGGTGAAATGAGAAAATATGCTGATATGTAGACCACAAAATCATAGAAAGTGGCGTATTGGTCACATATATAAAGACATGAAGAATGATTAATCAGTCCAGAGACGAAAATAAGAGTGAAACCTCATATCAAGATAAGACAACATAAGGTGCCAATCCAAAATTACTCCCGCACGCTAGAGAGGATTCACGCTCGCCTGATCAGAACCGCGCTCGCTTGAAGGGATGCATACGAAACCGAAGACAACGAACAAATACACCATAACATGTAAACCATGAAAACCAGGCATTTGCCAAGTCAATGCACCAGAGTGGTGCCCACGCTCGCCTGAAGACGATGTGCCGAGGGCTTCAAAACACCATTAGTGAAATATGACAGTGTAATCTCACGTACTCCAGGGATAAAAGCTAAGATCCAAAACCCTGCAAAAAAGAACAAGCGTCCTGATATGGAGGTGAGAAGAGCAAAAAGATAAGACTGGAGCGACTTAAGGAATCTCTATGTGAGTCTCCCAATAAATGAGACCATCACGGAATAGCTGAACCTGCATAGTGCCAAAATCTGTACTTAGTCCCATCTTAGAGAGACCATCTGCTCTCGTATTGTTTTCTCTGTAAATGTGAGAAATGGCCGGTCTATTGAGCTGAATCCATAAGCGACGAACCCGGGATACCCATCCAAATAGATCAGGAGGAACAGAAGCCTGTAAGTCGGATATCCATCCAATAGCAATCCTAGAATCACCATATACATGAATATTTGATAACTGTAAGTATAAGGCAAAACGAAGACCACCCCAAAGAGCGATGACTTCAGCTTTGTTGTTAGATCCCTTGCCAGCATTGAAATGTATATGCACCCTCTCTCTATTTGAGATCTTAATCCACGTACCGCATCCCATGAGGCCATGCTTACAAGCTCCGTCAAAAAATACTGTAGGGAGATTAACAGTATGTGGTCGAAGTCTAACAGATAAGTCCTGAATAGGCTGTACAGGATTAGGACGATCAACCACCCATTTAGCAATACCAGAGTATATATTAGTAATCTGAAAGGGAGAGCCATCAAAAATCAACCTATTTCTTCCAAGCCAGACTTCCCATAAAAGAAAGAAAGGAAGAGATCTGAATCTCCCTTTTAAATTATCCCAGGTCGACACTGCATTCATGAAATCAATCGGCCTCCAATTGTTTCCAAAGAAATGAACAGAAAAAAGACGCCAAATCTTTAAAATGACAGGACATAAAAAAAAGAGATGATCCGTCGATTCAAAATCCATCAAACATAAATGGCATCTGAAAGGACATGAGAAACCCCGCTTCATCAAATTATTACCAGTCAGCACCTTATCATTCCAGACAAGCCATCCAAATAGCAATATCTTAGTAGGGATTCTCCGGAACCAGAACTTGTAAAACAGCTTGCATGGAGGTTCCGAGTATGATTCCTTAATGATATGACTATAAATGTCCCTAACAATCGGATTCCCAGTCTTCGTTGGACCATCCCATCCAATCCGATCGCCCCCTTCATCCCAGCATAAACCCAAAGCCCGAATGTAATCCCTTATGAAATCCCATTCCACACCTTCAGGATCCCCTAAGTTTAATTGAGCCGCAGACTTAAGAATAGGGGCACCCTCCGACCAATGATGGATGGTCTGAGAAAGATAAAAGATTCCTCGATGAGCGAGTCGGTGGATAAGATTGTTTGATGGGCCGAGAACAGAGCCCCATCCCATCATCTTCATATTCGCCAGGGGAATGCGTCTACCATCGGCAAAAGTCCAAGCCAACCTTGCAGCCAGATGCCCAAAAATCTTCTTGAAGCTTCCCCAAATAGCAGATATACATCGAGGAGATGCTAAATGGTTATTAAGAATCTGATGTAGCATATCCCCGACAACATACTTGCATTTGATCACCTGGTTCCAAGTACCGTCACTGTCCCATACTCTCCAGCATGATTTGATGAGAAGAGCAATGTTAAAGCTTCTAGTGTCCAAGATGCCCCATCCCCCATGTTCTTTTGGTCTGCAGAGCTTTTTAAGTTTACAAAGATGGATTTTAGAAAGCATCTGCACCCCGCCCCATAAAAACTTAGCAATGATAGAGTTAATGTGTCTAATGATTCCTTCAGGAAGATAATATAGGTGACCCCAATACACCAACAGTTGAGCCAATACTGCTTGAATCATGATAAGGCGACCACCACAAGACAACCATTTGTGCTTCCAGCAAAATATCTTCCTTCTGAATTTATCTAAAAGCCACATCCAGTCTCTGATCTTATAACCACAAGGTTTGATATGGAAACCTAGATACCTGAAACCCTCCATCGCTTCTCTTAATTCCATACCCAGAATGCCAGCAATATATTCAAGATCCCCAATGTCACCATATTCATAAATAATAAAGGATTTTAGCTTGTTTATGGCCAGCCCAGTAGCGGATTCAAATCTTCTAAATATATGGTGTATGTACACCCACTGTGCTCTATTGATCTGCCCAAATAATAATAAGTCATCAACAAACATAGAATGAGTACATACCAGATTGTTTGAGAAGGAGAATCCCGATATGCGACCCAGAGAAACAGCCTCACGGAATAGACAACTGATGCCATCCATGATCAGAATGAAGATAAGAGGTGAAAGTGCACATCCTTGTCTGAGTCCCCTCCCAGTAGCAAAGAAAGGAGTCGGAATTCCATTTATGATAATGGCATAGTTAACAGATGAAATGCAAGCCATGATCCACCTGATAATGCGAACAGGCAGTCCAACCTTCATGAGAACAGCCCTGATATAACCCCAATCAATCGTATCATATGCTTTAAAGAAGTCAACTTTAACCATAATGTCCTCCCTTTTCTGTACATGCATAGAATGCAAGATTTCCTGAGCAATAGCAGAGGCATCATGTATGGATCTACCCTTGAGGAAACCATACTGTTCTTTAGAAATATGTCTCGACAGAACATCCTTCATGCGATCTGCAATAATTTTTGAATTAATCTTATATAGAACATTGCAAAGACCAATAGGGCGAAAGTCCATAAATGAATGAGGGGCATCCACCTTAGGGATTAGAGCAATAAAGGTAGAATTGAGATTTGGATAAATATAACCTCTAGTACGAATCTGCTCAATTACCCTGGTCAGGTCCTCACCCATCAAATCAAAGAAGTAAATATAGAATTCCGCGGGCCATCCATCTGGCCCCAGACTTTTATCAGCAGCAAAAGATTTAAGGACCAATTTAACTTCATTCCCTGTAACCTCCTTATCCAAACGATCAATATCAGAATCCTCAAAAAAACGAGTAATGTGATCGATCATCCACCTTTGATCATTCAAATTTATATCATCCTTCTTGGCATAAAACTCAGAGAAATGTCGAAGGGCCTCAATTTGGATCTCCTGGGTGGTGTATATGGAAGAACCATCTACAGAATTGATGCTCCATATGGCGTTTTTACTTCGCCGCTCATTAGCACATCTGTGAAAATACTTAGTATTCCGATCCCCCTCAGCTAGCCATAATTCTCTGCTCTTTAACCTCCATGAACATTCTTCAATCCGTAATATTTCTCTTTTCCTAGTACCCAAGCATTTCAAGCATTCGAGAGTGTAATCATCAGGGAATGTATGAAGAAAGGACTCAATAATATCCTCCATCTCAGCTACTATCCTTCTAAACTCAGCCCTGAGTTTTCCTTTCTTCACCCGCTCCCATTCTTTAGTCATCTTCTTAATTTCCTGAAGTTTATGATGGAATGAGTTCCATATTTCTGATTGCAAAGGCTCAGGCGCTCTATTCCAAATATCCTTAACCATAGAAGTGTACTCCGGATCTTCCAACCATATCCTGTTAAACTTGAAAGGATATCCCATGCGAGTCGGAAAATTATTACAGGAAAGAGAGATAGGATAATGATCAGATACGTCACATGGAATGACATGAGAATGAGGACCCCCTAAAATGTCAAAAATAGAATTTTTGACCACCACTCTGTCCAGCCTTTTCGCAATATAGAATTCACCCACCCTTCTATTGGACCACGTAGGCGCCAGAGGGTGCGGCCTAATGTCCATCAACCCATGAGAAAGAAAAATGTCATTTAGATGACCGACCAAAGGGTCCAGACGAGCTCTATTCCCCCATGCCTCATCAGCGTTAAGGATAGAGTTAAAATCACCCATGATAATAAGATTTGGAAGAGAAAATACACCAGACAACTCCATTCTGTCCCAGAAAGACCTTCTACTTGCATATGGCGCATAAATATTAATGAGATTGAAGGTCTATTCCATACCTCTGAAGCGACCATGCAGCAAAATACCTCCAAAAAAACATATGATTGACATAGAACCCTTCTCTAAGAAAACCACAAAATTTCTTTTTATAACTGTTTGTAGGAACCAACCTCTGAGAGAAACCAATTCCGGATATTACAAATATTTTTAGGCGCCAACATAATAAAGACACCAATATTCCCTATTGAAATTATCTATAGGTACTAACCTACATGAGGCATTGATCCGCACTATTGCAAATATTAATAACCACCAACCTAGATCAATGAGTTTTCTTTCTACTTCTACCTTAACCAGGTTTGTTAGGTTCTTCTACCTTCAACTTGTTTGTTTGTTGATTCTACATTTAGTAGGTTTCTTCTCCCAACATTTCTTGTTCTTGGCCTCTTACAAAGAACAAAATTGTAAAACATGACACATGTCCAATTTTGCAAATCTGATTCTAAAATTTATACTTGAGATGATTCTATAGATTTCCTTATATCTTTGAAAAATTCAATGTCTTAAAAGTCAAAAAAATAAATTACAGCTAAAATTCCATATTAACCTATTTGAAATTCATTTCAAGATTATTTAAAAACCTTAATCTGTAAAAGGGATATTTCTGAAAATATAATGAACCATAGTTTGAAATTTTTACTTGAGTTACTGCTATATAAATAAATTAAAAAAAAAAAATTAAACTATTCTATTTGAAACTGATTTCAAAACTATTAAAATACCCAACTCTCAAAGGTCATATCCCTGAAATTTTACAAACAATATTCTATTTTTTTTTACACATATCTAACTAACCAATGGAATTATATATATATATACAAACTAGGTTTGTGTATATGAATTTTCGACATCCACATAAATGTATGCTAAAGTGGCCATGTATTTTAATTATTTCTCTCAAGGCCTAGGTCTAATTTCATGGTACCACGTGACGAGCTTGTATATATATATATATATATATATATATATATATATATATATATATATACACAAGTTCTCTATGGATTCTTGTTAAGGACTATCAATATTTTTCAGTTCATCGTGTAAATTTTCTTTTCATCTATCCTTTCTCCTTTGTATTGCTAGTTTTCTAGGGTTTCCATTCTAGTTTTCATCTCCAGGATTAATTTGAAAGCCTACAGGACCCATAATTATAATTTCCTGCTCCTCATTGTTTTCTTTTCTGTGGAATTCTAGGTTGACTAATTTGGCCTTGGTTTTACTTCTAAAGCTAAACATTGGTCATAATAACTGTAATAACTTTGTTAAATTTGTTTTTCTTCTCGTTTTTCCAGGTCAAGAGAGGGTTTGCACGACGCTGACATCTCCAGGTAAAAAAACTGCATTCACCTCTGTTATTATTTCCACTTACTTCCTTAAAACAGTTTAGTCACAAATATCTCTATTTTAATGTTTTATTTCTCTTTTCCCAGTTACCACAATTACCAAATTGTTGGCTAACAACTTTGCATTCCTATGGAATTTGGTTTTGATTTTTTCAACCCTCTGGAGTAATACGCGTTTTCATTCCTTCCGGGTCAACAAGTTATACCTTGGATTTTTTATTCCTTTCTTACGGTGTCTGCGAGGAAATTTGTTTTTATTAATTTTTGTTTATTCCTATATGAATTTGCAAGGACTTGCGGTCATTGATTTATGTATTAATTGACCTAGTCGTATTCCAATTTGACTGTGACTCTCGGCAGTCTAATCTCTTTACCTATTCGACTCTTAGGTACGGGTTGTATTAGATAAGGCATATTATGTGCCAACATTTCTATTTCAAACTCCAATGGAAACTGAAAATTTGACAAACTGCTGAGTTGTTTACTGTGTTGTCTGGTCAAAATTTTCTTCCTACAAGTATGTTGTTATGTGTGTTCTTCCGAGTTGTTCATTTTTCATGATTTTCCTTAATTATGAACGAAAGAATGGTGATTGCATCTTCTTTGTCATGATATATATACAAATATGTTTTCTACGGTAGAAATATGGCTTATGTACTTTTCATTGTTCTTTTGGAAATTATGAATAAAACAAACAGAGGAATGCATTTCCCTTTCAACACAGAGAATGCACAAATGTGGAAAATAAAATTCATACACACAAAAAGACAATAATTAACACAGGAGAAGAACAACTTTTGAAATTTATTCAACTCTTCTCTATTTGATTCATCTCTCTCTCAGAAAACATATAAGATTACATAAGTTTATACAAAATGGCCAAAGCTTGAAAATCTTAATGCAATTCAATGTAGATCAGATCTATACCAAAAGTTTATACAAAATGGCAAAAGCTTGAAAATATTAATGCAATTCAATGTAAATCAGATCTATACCAAACAAATCATCTTTCTGCTTAATTCTTGTATTTATACACTAAAACGCGTTCAAAACACAAAACAGCGAACGTGAAATTTTATGGGTTTCAACTGTGAAACCACATTGCATCCGACCTTCCATTGCAGATCACAAATCAACAATCATAGCTTTTAAACGGTGCGATACAGGACAAAACTTAAAACTTGCGATGTGTGATTGTTACGTGGCACATATTGCGTCGCAACATAAAACTTATAATTTGCGGGCGATATTTGTTAACCCTTCCAATATGCAATTGCGATCGCATTACAAACAACATAACTTGAGGGCTCTTATCCGTTAAACTCTTGAGCTTGCGATGTGCGTTTTGCGCTATCCTCCTGAGCTTGACACGTGCAATTGCAATCACATCGCATCGCAAATAACTTAACTTATAGGAAGTTGAAAGAGGTAAATAAAAAAAATTGCGAAGTGTGGGTTGTGGGTGTTAAAGCGGTGGTAATTGTGAAGTGAAAAAGGTAAGGAATAAACACGATAACGAAGGTTTGTATGAGGTTAAGGTATGTGGTGGGTCCCACCAATATCACATTGGCGGAAACTTAGTTTCGGCAAAAGGTTAAAGGTAAATGCTAAATGTCGCGAAGTGCGGGCGACGATGTGATAAAATGCAGGAAGTGTGATATGGAAGAAGGTAAGGAAATAACAAAATGTAAAGGCTTCATCGTGGTTTAAAATGCGGTAAGGTAGGTGGATCCCACAAATATTGCATTGGCAAATATTTAACTTATGGCGAAACATTAAGAGGTAAAGCATAAAATTTGTGGGCTGTGAAGTTGCGGGCAACGGTAAGTCAATGAGAAAAGGAAATAAACATAGATAGAAGGGCTTGGGTACTCTGTTTTAGATTTTGCGTGGATTACATGAAAACGCCTTTGAGTTTGAAAACAGAGGCTTCGTGCTTCCTTGCACAAAAAAAAAATCAATGAAGCGTGGGCTGTTGCCACTCCTTATTAATGGCGGTGGTTGGGAGTATTTCCAACACTCTCCCTTAATCACAACTGTCGCCATCAATCATTCCCAGACACTGCCTGAGATAAATAAAAATTTTATGTCCCAATGGCTCTGTGAGGATATCAACAAGCTATTCCTCTGATCTGCAATGCTACAAAACAATTTCACAATTTTTAACTAATTCCCTTATGAAATGGTATTTGGCATCAATATGCTTTGTTCTCGTGTGGAAAACATAATTTTTTGACAACGCAATTGTTGAACCATTATCACAGAAAATTATGGTTTCTTTTTCTTGCTCATGACATAAATCTCTCAGCATCCTTCTCATCCAAACTACTTGACATGTTGTTGTTGTTGCTACTACATGTTCAGATTCTATTATTGATAATGAAACTATTGGCTGCTTCTTGAAATCCCATGAGATGGCTCGCGATCCCAAATCAAAAACATACCCTAATGTGTGTTTTCTCTCGTCAACACTTCTAGCCCAATCATTGTCATTGTAACCAATCAGCTTAAAATTATCATTTTTGGAGTATAGAACACCATACTCCTTTGTTCCATTTACATGCCTTAAAATTCTCTTGCCTGCTTGCCAATGTGTCTCCTTGGGTGTCTCCATGAATCTGGATATTAGACTTACTACATACATTATATCAGACCTAGTTGTAGTCAAATACATTAGACTGCCAAGCATGCTTTTGTACAATGTCAGATTGACATTATTGCTACAATCTTCCTTTCTCAACTTCAACCCCATGACAATTGGAGTTGATGATGGCTTATTTTTCTCAATATTGAACCTGTTTAAAACTTCTTCAACATAATTTTCTTGGGAGATAGAAATCCCCCTTTCTGTTTACTTTACTTCTATGCCCAAAAAATATCTTAAGACACCCAAGTCAGTCATTTCAAACTCATTCTTCACGACTGCTTTGAAATCAGCAATGAGAGAAATATCATTTCCTATAAAAATTAAATCATCTACATAGAAAATAACAATAATAATTTTACCGTCATTTTCTTTGATGTAGAGTGTGGGTTCACCATCACACTTTTAAAACCCATTGTCCACCAGGTAAGCAACAATCCTAATGTACCATGCTTGTCGTGCTTGCTACATCCCATAAAGATCTTTCTTCAACTTACACACCTTGTGTTCTTGGCCTTCTATTTCATATCCAGGAGGTTTTTCAACATACACCTCCTCTTTCAACACTCCATTCAAGAACGCTGACTTCACATCCATTTGATAAACTTTCCACTTTTGTTGTGTTGCTATAGACAACACCGTCTGCACTATCTCCATCCTTGCAACTAGTGCAAAGGTTTTCTCATAGTCTTTTCCTTGCTGCTACTTGTAGCCTTTGAAAACTAACCTTGGTTTGTGCCTTTCTATCTTTCCTTCAATGTTTTTTTTGGTCTTATAAATCCATTTCACTCCAATAACTTATTTTCCTTGTCAGAGGTCCACTAACTCCCATGTGTCATTATTTTCTATTGCTCCCATTTCTGCATTCATTGCTTCAATCCATTTCTCTTCTTTGACTGAATCTTCAAAATGGATTGGGTCATCAACGTGACACAATAAAGCAAATAAAGAATTCAGACCAACATTATTATCAACTTATTCTTGCTCATAAATTTCATTTAAATTTCTGAATATGGGTCTTCTTGTATTTGTTGAATATGTGTTTTTAGTTTCACTTGAACTCGAGGGAGTTGTTGATCCCTGTGGTGTGATTGGAGAAGCACTTTCTTGATTTTTCAATTTTGTTCTATTTCTTGCAATGTTGTTCTATTGAGCTTGTGTAGGTGGAGGATGAGCCACCGTTGAGGAATTACTTTCTGCAATCAATTCCTCTTTGTCTTCATATGAAATACATGTCTTTACATTCACTTTCTTCTCTAAAATTCCATCCCAAGCTTCTTCTTCTATGAACTAAACATCTTTGTTGATTATTACCTTCTTATTTGATGGATTGTAGAGCTTGTATGCCTTGGATTCATCACTGGATCCAACAAATATACACTTCTCCCCTTGTCATCCAACTTCTTCCTTAACTGATCTGGGACATGTGCATATGCCACACACCCAAACACTTTCATGTGAGTGGTAAACTACTTTTTCCCACTACATGCTTATTCTGGAACTCTGTTCTTAACACTTTAGGTTGGACATCTATTTAGAATATAAGCTGCATATAATTGATAACTTCTGCCCAATAATTATTTAGCAAAATATTTTCCTTCAAGATACTTCTTAACATGTCCAAGATGGTCCTATTCTTTCTTTCTGATACACCATTTTGTTGAGGTGTATACCTTGTGGTAAATTTCTTGTGTATTCCATGCTCCCTGCAGAAACGTAGGAAGACTTTGGAGATATATTCTCCACCTCTGTCAATTCTCACTTAACATCACAGGTTACCACTTTTCATCTCAAAAGAGCTTTGGTGGTAGAAGCTATTCCAAACACTTCCTTTTACAGTACACAGAAAAGTGAACCATATTCCTTGTGATCACTTCCTGCCTTTCAACATATAATGACTACCATTAATGATGTGGTTGCGTCCCCTTAATTTGAGGGACAATCTCAAGACCTTTGTCCTTATACTCTTTCTGCTAGAAATGATTCTTTGTGTTGTTTCCCAAGATGCATCCTTCACATGGTACATCAGGGTTTCTCTATGAGTGGTAATCTTTTACCATTCCTTTTATTTCATAATTGCAACCTCAGTGAGATCTTAAACATCATATGCCATAATACATTTTTATCTTTCGCTATTACTTAAAATATTTCTTATATGGCTTCTACAACACCTCTTTCCTTCAAGTACGATCTCATCTTGAGAGGTCTGTTCTAGTACTTTTCATATACTTTCAATTGTTTTATGGAGGTGTATCCATGATTTTGCACACATCATTTTTTAAAAACACATTGTAGCCCTTTTTCACGACCTGTCCAATGCTTAGAAGGTTACATTTCAGGGCAGAGAAATAATAGACATCTGGCACAACCTTCTTCTCTCCCTTCTTTGTGAGTATGTTTACTCTTCCTTTCCCCATAACAAAGACTTTGCTATCAGTCCCCATTGTCACTTCAAATTTTACATTTTCATTAAGATTGAAAAACATTGCTATGTTTCTAGTCATCTGGCTACTACACCTTGAATCTAAGAACCATACATCTTATTGATTTTCTTGTGTTACATTACAAGCTAAAAGAACATTTCCTTGGTTCTGATTTTCTTTTGTAAAATTTACACTAGGTTTACTACCCACATCATTTTTCTTCTTTCTACATTCATTTTCATAATGGCCATACTTATTTCAATAATGACATTGGACTTGAGATTTATCATCCCTTTGTCCTTATTCTTGTTCTAGCTTGAGCCTTGGCTTGGATTCTGACTACTTCCTCCTTCCTTACCTGCCTGGTATACCACCTGCGTAAGGCTTCTTCCTCTTCCTCGGTAGTTTGATCTTCCTCGACCTCTACCTTGAACAAAAGACATTCGTGTCTTAAATGCAATCCAAGAGGTTGTTCCTGCCCCATTGGAATTATTATTACTCATGAGACATCGGTGATGCATGAAGCTCATCCTGCTTTGATAGATCCTTTATCTCTTCTACAAGCACTACTAGCATATACTTTGATAGTAGACTTCTACAAGACTTACTCCTATTCTGCTACTTCAATTGTCTCTCATGAAACTGATTTAGGTAACAACCCAGAATAGGCTATAAAAGAATGAGACTATGTTATCAGACTCTTTCATATAAAGAGTTGCAAAATCTCTTCTCAACATTTGAAGTTTTGTTGTCTTCACCTTTGCCATGCCTTGATACGCTGTCTGGAGGGTATCCCATGCCTCCTTGGACTTCGTTACTGCTACAATCCTTGCGAAAATAATCTCATGTAATGCTTGGAAAATATAGAAGAGGGCTTTGGAGTCCTTTTTATTTTCTCTTAACAAATATCTTTGTGCTTATGTCAAAGCATTATATGTTGTTGCATTTGTTGGTTCTTGGAATCCATTTTCCACCAGCTCCCAAATATCTTGTGAGGAGAACAAGGACTTCATTATCATATCCCAATAACCATAATCATTCCCATTGAATTGTGGTAGTTTGGGATTAGTCAGGCTTGTGTCTACTATTGTCATCTTGACTGTGTAAACAAAGCCTTCTCACTTCTTGATAATCAGCTTCTCAAAATAATCTTTCAGCTTCTTCAGTAAATAAAACTTTCTTTCACTAAGAGCCTAGACCTGCTATGATACCATGTTGGAAATTATGAATAAAAAAAACATAGAGGAATGTGTTTCCCTTTCAACACAGAGAATACAAATGGGGAAAATAAAATTCATACACACAAACAGACAATGATTAACACATGAGAAGAAAAACTTTTGAAATTTATTCAACTCTTCTCTATTTGATTCATCTCTCTCTCAAAAAACATATGAGATTACATAGGTTTATACACAATGGTCGAAGCCTGAAACTCTTAATGAAATTCAATGCAGATCGAACGTATACCAAAAAAATTATCCTTTCGCTTAAGTCTTCTATTTCTACATGAAAACGCGTTCAAAACACAAAACAACAAACATGAAATTTTATGGGTTTTAACTATGAAACCACATCGCATCCGACCCTCCATCACACATCGCAAATTGACAATCATAGCTTTTAACTAGACAATCATAGCTTTTAACTAGCGCGATACAGGACAAACTTAAAACTTTCAATTTGCGATTGTGACATGGCACATATCACATCGCAACATAAAACATATAACTTGTGGGTGGTATTTATTAACCCTTGCGATATGCGATTACGATCGCATCTCAAATAACATAACTTGCGAGAGCTTATCACTTAAACTCTTGACCTTGCGATGTGCACTTTGCGCTATCCTCTTGAGCTTGACACGTGCAATTGCGATCGCATCGAATCGCATCGCAAATAACTTAGATTGTGGGTGGCTGAAAGAGGTAAATTAAAAAGCTTGCGAAGTGCGGGTGCTAAAGCGGTGATAAGTGAAAAATGAAAAAGGTAAGGAATAAACATGATAAGTAAGGTTTGTATGCGGTAAATGTATGTTGTAGGTCCTGCCAATATCACATCGGTGCAAACTTAGCCACAGCGAAAGCTTAGAGGTAAATGCTAAATGTTGCAAAGTGTGGGCAGTGATGTGGTAAAATGCGGGGAGTGTGATATGGTGGAAGGTAAGGAAATAACAAAATGTAAAGTTTTGTGCGTGATTTAAAATGTGGAAAGGTAGGTGGGTCCCGCCGATATCACATCGACGGAGATTTAACTTATGGTGAAACGTTAAGAGGTAAAGAAAAGGGCTCAGGTACTCTATTTTTTATTTTGCATGGATTACATGAAAACGCCTTCAGGTTTGAAAACAAAGGCTCTATCCTTCCCTGCACAAAAAAAATCAATAAAGTGTGGGTTGCTTCCGCTCCTTATTCATGCCGGTGGTTGGGGATATTTCTAACATGTACTACGCGGGTTTGTTAATGAGACTAAAACTACCTAGATTACACTCGTTGTAACTTGCCTTCTAAATTAACTTCTTTTGTATAAGGATTCATTCCATTCTTCTTGTTCTCCTTATATACTGCACTGGTTAGGTAGTGAAAAAATATTTTCTCATTTATAAATGTTTTAAATTACCATTCATTTTTCATAAGTTTCCTCCATCTTCTCTCTGGTTAATATACATTTCTAGCTTAGTGGTCCCTTGGTTAAGTTATGGGAAATTTCATTTTTTGTGATTAATTTGTTTCATCCTATTCATCTAGTCTTACTTCATTAACTGAATTCATCACGTATATCTATTTTCCCAATGAAATATAACCCTATTCCACTTAAGGACCTCTCTCTCTATATATATAGTCATGTAACTACTCTTACAATGGACATGCTCCATCGATTTTAAAATGGGCCTATAGGATTATCTCCTTGATCATATTGTAGTAATTTAGGAGACATTTGATACTCAGTAACAAAGAAAAACCCGTGTACCACAAACACAAAATTATAGCTTGAAAAAATGTAATTGTAGCTTGCTAATTAACTGAACTCCACATGAACCTCATCATTTTATCTATCTAAAAAAAAACTCGTTAGGAATAATAACCACAAAAAATTTATATGCCTCTAATAGGTAATTTATCTTATATTATGAGTAGCAAGCGTATTTATCCAACTAACCCAATTAATTTCCCAATTTAATATAATGTACTACTTAATCTAGAGTTTCTAACCAAACATGTTGTTGAAAAAATATGATTCTAGTTAACACAACTCATTGAACCCTTAATTTTTAAAATTTTTCAAGTGCTCGCTATAGTATTGCATGTCTAAATTTCCTAACTTACCAGTTTCCAACAATCGTTAGCTTAAATTAATTATCTCTTAGTAAGATTAGAGATCCTCGTAATGAGTATCCTATTTCAAATTTGGACTAGATTCATCCTATAATATTGCATATTCGCTTGGTGCCTGAATCATATGAATCGTATTTTTCCCCTTCATGCATATTCCTCTTATAGTTTTATATATACAAATCTTATGTGTCCCTTATGGGAAAATTACACTATTTAGTTAGAAGAGGGATTCTAGAGAGAGCCCAGATGTAACTTCAGGAGAGGCATTGTTGGGAAGCAACTTCCCCATTTTGTTTGATATATATTCTTCTCTTTCGGAAAGAAAAATATGAAACTTAAAATCCCCATGGGTGCATAAGAGAGAGAAGGGGATGGTATTTTGAGTGCATTGGTTAAGCTATAGAATGTTCTTTGAAAAAATTCTTAGTATTTTGATTTCTTTTGCCTTGTGTATTAATCATTTTTATACCTACATCTTTATGTTATGGATAGTTTGAATTCAAGGACTAGAGCATTAATCAAATATTTCTTTTCGCTTAATTAGTCATAGATTATCTCAAAGGGTTCGCACAATAATTTTCACATTTTTTTCATGTAAGGACAATGTTGTAAGTTGAAAAATAGGAAATGATTTAATTTTTGTAGAAAAATCGATCCACAAACATAGTAACGAAGACTCCTTCATTGAGTTGTTCAACCGATAGAATTTGATATGCAGTCGATAACATAATGTAGATAAGGAAGTAGTACCTAGAACCCTTAATCGGTGTGGCACCTAGTAGGGCGAGTATCTAGCATCTAGCTCTTTGTTAAAAATATATTTGCAAAGCTTTCCTAGACCATCAAATAAAGTAGATATCCAAGTTAGAGGAGGTCCAGTTTGTGACATGAAGTATCATTTCTAAAATAGTATAACATTAGATAAATTTTGAGGTCTAAAATGGGCTTCCTAAGAAATATTATAAAATAATAATGGAAATAATAGAACAATCTTAGATTACCTCATCAATATGTAGAGTGAAAACAAAAAAAAATACTTTTTCAACTCACATTTTCAACTTATCCCCCTCTGATTTTCCTCAAATTTTGATCTCAAGAAATCATTGCATGCATAATTTAATTTTGCATCCAAGGAATACCAATGTTGCATAATTTTTATCTACCTTACAACATTAAAAATGTAAAATACATGAAAAAACGTTATTACAGTGACATTTTTTCATGTATTTCATATTTTCCGTGTAGTGAAATCCATCAAAAATATGCAACATGGGTAATATTTGGATGAAAATTAAATTTTTTATCCAAAGAGTGTTGCTGCTCAAAATTTGAGTAAAATTGTAGTGAGATTTATCTTTTTAAATTTTTACTCTAGAAATGGTGAATCAACCCCCATGGTTGACATCATCATATTTAATCCTATTGGTTCTTATAAAGTTGATTTGTGTTGTACATGTTTTTTTAGGCCCAATTTTTACCTCAAAATTTCTCTAATGACTTTCCCTATTGTACCATGCCCATACCTAGACATAAAAAATATTTGATGAGCTAATATGGATCAAGGAATATCAAAACCCCATGGGGGAGTAGAGGTGTATCCTCCCTTATGACCTAAAATTACGTATAAGACCAAGTTTTGGTAATTTCACTTATAATGGAAAAATTTTGAAATACGAAAGTATAGGCTTAATCACCTTTGGTGTTACAAATTGGCTATTAACTACAGTCATGTGATTAATTCTGATTAAGACCTTAGATGTTAAGGTGTTACATAGGGACTGTGAGTCACGTGGTAAACTATTATAAGAAAAGAGAGACTTTCGTTGCATCATGTGGTATATGAGCGGGAGAGATCTACAAAACTAAGACACAATAAGAGATATGGTACACTAAAAACAGTCACCTTGACATTCTAGTGACTGTATGAGCTCATTAACACTCATACATGCCTCCTCTGCAAGTCTTACAACCTTTACTCCTCATATCAAGCCCTAAAATAGGAGGAAAAACCCTAAAAATATCTGAAACTTTGGGTACGCAGGTAACATGAGGCCTGCCTACGTTCCTAGCTTGGGTACACAGGTAATACACTGCTTACCTGCGTTCTAGAATGCATTTTTTCTTTGCAATGCCTGCGTACCCTCCTCAAAGTAAAAAAGGCAAGAAAGTAAAGTCAGAAAAGTGGTTTGAGGTCAATTCTAGAAGGTTCTAGATGTGAATTTTTGGGGATGAGTATGCTTTGATAAGGTGCATGTATCCCACACCTTAAGGAACTAATCCCTTGATGTGAGGAGTCTATCCCTTTGAAGGAGGATTCTATCCTTTCAAAGGTGGAATCATAACCTCCTCATCTGCTCTATAAAAGGAGGCATTGGGTAGCCTCAAATGGTTAGATTTTGGAGATTGAGAATTAGAGTTCAAGATTTATAATATTTGAGGTTAAGTGATGTTAAGATTCAGACTCAGTTAACTAAGACGTGTGTGAGGAGAGATTACATACCTCTATTCGTCTTGGTTGGAGGAGTGCAGAGCTTGTCAAAGTACAGGATACTCCTGCTTCGGACCCCAGGAAGGCCTGTGCAACATCAAGGCTCAGGTTGTAAGGTTTTCCTTCTTTTGAAATTAATACAAATATACTCATTTTTCTCAATAAGCTGTTAGTTAATGGTTTATTTCATAGATTCCTTGATCACTATGATAAGCATGGTTTATGATAATTTCTATACAGGTGCTATGTAATATTTTTCTTGTTTGTGACTGCAAGTTTACGAGGAAAACTCCTTCAACTGCACGAGGGACAACAACGACTTCAAACAAGTGCTGGACATACGGTAAGTCTTTTACACCTCTATAGAGCCTTTCGTAGATCATATATGCTTAGAGAAAGATTATTTTATTTTTATGTTTGTTGCTAGATACTTTTAGTAATAGGGAGATCGATCTTGTCCACAAGACGGATTAATCCACACAACAAATTGGCGACTCCACTGGGGAAAGAACTTGTTGTTTTTTGTTCTCTTTTATTTTGATTTGAGGAAAATTTTTTCCTGGTTTTTGATTGATGGATATCTTCCTCGGTAGCTTAGGTTTTCTCTGTTTTTGAAAATTTTGAAATCTTTTAAGTTTTTCTTGAACTTTTCTGGGGACCGCACTTTGTTCTTCTGCACAGTGCGGGCAGTTTCGCACTTTCCTTGAGTTAACAATGCGGGACCGCACCTGTTACTTCTGGGAGCCTGCGGACCCTGTTAAATTTTTTGAAAATATTTAGATTTATTTTTTCCAGTTTAGTTTAGATTTGATTTAGGATTCTTAGCATCTACCCAGATCTGTATTTTTCTGTCAAAAATCTCTTGTTTCTGAATTTCTTTCAGCAAATTCTTCATCTCATCAATATCCATTAAGTTAATTGGGTGTTTTGAGTCTCTTTTTTGAGAAATTCGTAACTTGATTTCCTTTGGTCATTACTTGGAGGTTTTTCTCAATCTTTTCACAATTTTGCATCCTTTTGCTTTTTTTTTTTGCTAAATTGTGTATGAGTGTTAATCACCTTTGAGTGTTTTTTGATCTTTGGAACTCTCACCCGATTTTCTTGACTTGCACTTGGTTGGTTCTTAGATTAAATTAGAATCATCTTGTGTTTGAGAATTCTCTTGCATATATCATATTTGCATAATTAGAATTCTCATTTTCAGAACATGAATGAAAAATGTGCATAGATTACATTTGCATACTTTTCAAGTGAATTGTGCATAGATTACAACTGCATAGTTTACATTCTGAAAAATCAATCCTAGATTTAGATCAGTTTTCTTTGATTTGAATTTAGATGTTTTTATGCTTGTTTTAAAAACACAAAAATATAAAAATCGTTTTTGGATTGATTTGCATTAGTTTTTCTTGATGAAATTAGTGCATTAGATAATTTGTTATATTTTCTCTTATTTATCAATCTTCGCATTGTTGGAAGTGGATGGAAACTCTCTCCTTACTTTAGTTAGGATTCATCGAATTGAAAATATTACATTATCATATTCGATTGCATTCATTTTTGGGTCGGGTAATAACACCATTGGTTTCATATCCATTTACCCTTTTGAGTA
Source organism: Pinus albicaulis (assembly GCA_034641835.2). Lineage (NCBI taxonomy): Eukaryota > Viridiplantae > Streptophyta > Pinopsida > Pinales > Pinaceae > Pinus > Pinus albicaulis. Next base: position 1,778,016,193 of record CM076575.1, read on the forward strand.
ATAACAGCCTAAATAACATAGCGCTTAATTAAAATTCATCTAGTAATTTTTACGTTTTTAGGGCTCTTTCCACCAATCTAGCTCAGGATTAGTCCTTTGGAATAGGTTGTAGTTAACTTTCCAAAGCAACTAAAACAAAAAAATAGATAAATCTTGCAGTAGGAAATAAATCCAATTGTAATTGGTACATTCTGGGAAGCTTCTCTTAAAGGAGTTAATCATGAGATCATGTCCGAACCTTTGAGACAATAAATTATGTTTCATTGGGAAAGATATAAGATCTACGTGCATTACAAACGGTAAACCTCGGATTAACCATTTTTGAGGAGACTAGGGTCACTTTTCGGTAAACCTCGGATTGACCATGTCGAGGAGCCTTCAAGGGGATTGAACTTTTTTACTCTGCCCTTGTGCGTGGAATTGGATCGTAGACTATTCCCCCAGTTGTATTTGTTACTGTTAGTAACCTTAGTGTCCATAAACTAAAGATTATTTCCTAAGGTGACGATGAAGGAAAGATCTCACTGTACCTGGAGCAAACGTCGACTAGACTCACTTGGACTCTCTGGGGGGTTCTCTTCACTCGAGATGGTTTTGTGAAGAAACTTGTGCCAGTCTGTTTCATTAAGCAGGTTGTCGGGGTAACTGTTCCAACCGCCCTTTCTGTATTAAATTCTACGATGTTGGATTTCATCACCAACTACTGTTTTTAGTACGGGAGGTTACTGTTTGTGTGTGGTTTGACTCCTAGATTTGATAGCGCATGTTAATTTGTTTGTTTTTACTTTTAGAGACCATAGGTGTGAATTGTGAATTTTAATTGTTAGGTGTGAATTGTTAATTGTTAATTTTAGTTTTAAATTGTTAATAAAATTCACTGAAGTTGAATATAATGGCAACTGTTCTGGAATTTACCAACCAAGGAATCCCTCTTAATGAGAATCCTAGTACTTTTCCTTTCTTTGGAAATGTTGGTCCTCCTTATATGGCTACTTTTTCATTACCTGGATTTACAATAGGTTTACCGATATGGTTATTTTCAACTTCGTTGGCCCCGAATACTCCAATTGTTCCACCTCAACCGGATGCTTCACCTCAACAGAGTTCACCATATCAACATCACCAACCTTCTGTTGACCCTTTACCTTCTTCGCCTAATATTTCCTCCTCCATTTCTTCCTCTTCGCTTGGTAAAAGCCTTGATGCTAGTAACCAGGTGGCTAAGAAGAAGAAGAAAGTGAAGAAGAAGAAGAAGAAGAAGCAAGATAAGAAAGAAGTCAACCAACCAACCATGGTTGTAAGTGTTAGTTATGTTGAGGAAACCTCCAACATGCATCGTAAACCCAAATACCCTTGCAAGCTTTGTAAGGGTGACCACTTCCTTATCAATTGTCCTGGTATTCCAAAGGTCTTGGAAGTATGGTCAGAAAAATCTTATCAACTTTCCATTGATCCATCAACCAGTGATAGTCAGGTTCCTGGGAAAAAGGGTAAAGTTAGGTTTCCTTGTAAGTTATGCAAAGGGAGTCATCAAAATCACATTTTCCCTCACATGGATGAAGCCTCAAAATTGTTGGAAAACCTTACTATTTCACAGCAAGAATTTCCAACTAGTTACAGTAAAATTTCTCCCAACCTACCGTCAACTGACGGAGTGATTGATTTAATTTCAAGTACAGTCGATCCCACTCTTCCATTGCAGATTGAAACTCATATCACTCAGGTTGATGATCCATTAGTTGATCAAGTGGTTGATTCGATTTCACATTCGGTCGATCCCATTCCCCCTGTAGAGAGTGAACTTCATACCACTTAGGTTCTTCTTGTTACATCAGATTCTTCTATGCCAGGGGGCATTTCACCTGTTTCTACAAAAACCCCTCCAAGTACTGAGGTCTTTTCCTTTGATTGGAATAGACTGACAGAACCACGTCTTCCTTCCTCCATCCCTTTCCAAATCATTGTGAAGTTTGGTGGTAGGGACATACACCGCACATAGGTAGATGAAGGTGCTTCTGTTAGTATTTTATCCTCAATTGTTTGGAAAGCTTTGGGTTCCCCTCAGCTTGTGCCTATTACGCAGAATCTGAAAGCTTTTAACAGAACCATTAGTGAGCCTTTAGGGATCCTTCCTAAGTTTTCTATTGCTTTGGAAGGTAAAACAGTTTTTATTGATCTTATGGTAGTTCAAGGCCCCTTGGATTTCAATTTAATCCTTGGGCGAGATTATGTCTATGTAATGAAAGCTGTAGTATCGAGACTCTTTCGCGTGATGTATTTCCCTCACAATGGAAATATTGTGACTGTAGACCAGCTTTCCTTCCCTAGTCTTGATTCGACTACCAATAATTTGACATCCCTGAATTTTCCTCATATGCAAGTGGTATCTACCCGCCACGGGTTAATTATGTGGCAACTAGTCCCATGTTTTCAGTTACCGATGTAAGTGAGCTTCTCACTTTTTTCTCAAATTCCTATGACTTAGATCCGGTAGTTGACATGGAAAACTCTATGGGATTATTTGAATGCGATGTTCTTCTCCCTTTTTTGTCCCTTGACATGTGTTCCTTCCAGAGAACTATTCTTCCTTCTTATGAAGACCTCTTGGAAGCCATGATCAAGGTGTGTCCATTGACATGTGTTTCTTCCAGTTGGAAGCCATGATCAGGTCCGAGGATAGTTCCTTTTCTTTTGTAAACCTCGTTAAAAAAATTAATCAGTGGGTGAGGATAGTTCCTTTTACTGTGTCAACCTTGTTTAAAAATGAATCAGTGAGTGTGAGGATAGTTCCTTTTGTTGTGTCAACCTCATTAAAAAATGAATAAGTTGGTCCGAGGATAGTTCCTTCTACTGTGTCAACCTCGTTAAAAAATGAATCAGTATTTTGTCAGGATAGTTCCTTTTACTGTGTCAACCTCGTTAAAAAATAAAACAGGTAGGTGAGGATAGTTCCTTTTACTATGTCAACCTCGTTAAAAAATGAATCAGTGGCTCCGAGGATAGTTCCTTTTACTGTGTCAACCTCGTTAAAAAATGAAACAGGTAGGCGATGATAGTTCATTTTACTGTGTCAACCTCGTTAAAAAATGAATCAATGGCCTAAGGATAGTTCCTTTTACTGTGTCAACCTCGTTAAAAAATGAATCAGTGGCCCGAGGATAGTTCCTTTTACTATGTCAACCTCGTTAAAAAATGAATCAGTGAGTGAGGATAGTTCCTTTTACTGTGTCAACCTCATTAAAAAATGAATTAGTTAGTAGAGAGCATAGTTCCTTTTCTTCTATCAAGCTCGTTATAAAATGAAACAAGCTTCTATGAGGACAGTTCTTTTCCTGTGTCAACCTCATTAAAAAATGAATCAATAGGTAGATTTTAGAGAGTAGATTGATAGATTAGAAATAAGTATTTTCTAAGGATGGTTCCTTTTACTGTGTCAACCTCGTTAAAAAATGAATCAGTGAGTACGAGGATAGTTTCTTTTACTTTTTCAACCTTGTTAAAAAAAAAATGAAACATTTAGGTGAGGAGAGTTCCTTTTACTGTGTCAACCTCATTAAAAAATGAATCAGTAGGTAGATTGTAGAGAGCATAGTTCCTTTTTTTGTGTCAAGCTCGTTAAAAAATGAAACAAGCTTCTATGAGGATAGTTCTTTTCCTGTGTCAACCTCATTAAAAAAAATGAATCAGTAGGTAGATTGTAGAGAGTAGATTGATAGATTAGAAATAAGTATTTTCTGAGGATGGTTCATGTTACTGAGTCAACCTCGTAAAAAAATGAATCAGGTATGAGGAAAGTTCCTTTTACTGAGTCAACCTCGTTAAAAAATGAATTAGGTATGAGGACAATTCTTTTCCTGTGTCAACCCCATTAAAAAATGAATCAGTAGGTTATGTAGGTAGATTAGAAATAAGTAGTTTCTGAGGATGGTTCCTGTTACTGAGTCAACCTCATAAAAAATGAATCAGGTATGAGGAAAGTTCCTTTTACTGTGTCAACCTCGTTAAAAATGAATCATTGTATCAAGAGGAAAGTTCCTTTTACTGTGTCAACCTCGTTAAAAAAAGAAACGCATTGCCATGAGCATAGTTCTTTTCCCGTGTCAAGCTCGTTAAAAAATGAAAAAAATCCTCCTCTAATTGAGTCGAGTCTTTGACTAGATCTCGTAAATGTTAAGTCATATATTTAGGTTAGTTATTTTAGTTTTTTGCATAATTTTCTTTTAGTTTTAGGTCAGGTCTTTCATATGATCTTGTAAATGAACCTTCATTCCATCCAACTATTTATTACCAGTGTACTTAGTTGAATGAAATGAAGTTGGGGGGGCATGCGCTCTAGCAGTTATTGTTAGTATGATTCTTTCGTCGTAAAATATCACTTTAGCTATGCATAAAAAATAACCCTAACATCATTTATGGCTGCAAAATATATTTAAGTCTACTGCACAAATTCAGATCTAAGCACAAAAAGACATTAAGCAGATAAAATATAATGTGGCTCCATGCATCCAATAGACAAGACAAGAAAAAAATGTTTAAAATAATGATTTGTATTATATTAAAGAATGGGGCACCTGAGAGGAAAACAAGAAAGGTGTTTTCTGGTTCTCCTCAATGGGATTGGTTCTTGAAAGTCCTCAGCGTTTTAGATCTAAAATTCCTCTCTCTTATTGTGGTAGAAAAACCCTCACAAACATAGAACTCAATGGGAGCTCACAAAGAAAAAATGTAAAATGGTGACCAAGAATAGATCCAATGTGATCTAATGCAATGAAGGTGATTAATGAATGGGGAAAACCTTCTATTTATAACAAAATATTAGGGTGGTCTAGAACTCGGTGCATGAATAAAATATTATTAATCAAATTCTAGAAGCACCCTTTAGGAATATTTTATTATATTTGTTGGAGGGAAAAGGATTCTTGACTTGGGTCAATTCCTTTATTTATAAATAATAAATAAATAAATGATTTATTTATCATTTTAGGGAAATGGTGGGAATATAATTAAACAAATAATGGTTTATTTAATTATTTATGGATGACTTAGTCAAATTTAACTAAGAATCTTATTTAAATAATGATTTAAATAACTTATTCTTAGGAAATAATTAAATAAATAAGGGTTTATTTAATTAATTTCCTTGTTTTGGGTTAAATATGACCGGGAAGTATAAACGAATAAGTTATTTCATGTGGTGAAAGCAATTTCACTTAGGGTAAAATTGGTCTTACATGGTGTACTTGGGTTCATCTAATGATAATGGGTTAGATGACCAAAAAATGGTGTAACGGTTATGCTTAGGGGGCATCAAGCACAGTTTTCTCTTTGTTTCAAGCTTGTGTAAAAATGAAACCACTCTGAAGCACAGTTTTCTCTCTGTTTCAAGATTTTGTAAAAATGAAACCTATCTTGAGTCAATTTTGGTTATTTTCAAGACTCGTTAAACTCATGAAAATCCCAAGATTATTTTGCTATCTTTCATTCTCATAAAACACATGAAAATGCCAAGTTCTTTCCATCTTTTCCTACTCATAAATTAAATTGAAAGTCGACCACAGGAGTACATTTTTATCCCTTTTTCGAACTCGCTAAAACTTACGAAAAAGAGAAAACCATGAGTACATTTTTATTCCTTTTTTCGAACTCGTTAAAACTTACGAAAAAGTGAAATCTTGAGTTCTCTTTTAAGCCCTTTTCAGACTCTTTAAAAATGAAAAAATTTCCGAGTACTTGACTATTTGAACTTGTTAAAGTAAATGAACAGTCGTCCCTTCAGTATAAGTTTACCCCTTTTCCGGACTGAAATGGACTATTTACGAAAAAGGTATACGTTGACTAATTATGGTCAATAGAGTTATCTCCCACATTATTTTATCCTTTTTCGGGCTCGAGAGACTAAATTTACGAAAAATTACACCCATGGAGTTTTCTTAAGTTTTTTTCTTGACTCCCTAAAATTGAAAAACATCGGTTTCTCTTATATCTTGGACTCGTTAAAATTTAACAATAAAGGACTGTTTAATTACAAACAGAAACGAACCCTCCTTCTTAGGGTTCGAATCTTAAACTAAGTTGGACTCATCCGAAGGATGAGCTTATAAACAAACAAATGTTATCCTCCTCAAGCTTGTCAAAAATAAAGAGGTACTTGCCAGAAATGGTGGGGGAAAAGAGAGAAAAACAAACATGTTTGTTACATTTTGATTATTCGGAAAACCGTTAACCACTCTTGAACATGACACTTTTATTCACCTGGGTTGGGAAAATCCTTTGCCTAACAGTTAATCAAGCCACATTGAAAGTCTTCAGTCGGTTTCTGGGTATTAGCTTTGGGTCAATTGCCACCAAGCCATCTGCAGTGTCATTACATGTTCAAGAGGACAGTTCAAACAAACCATTCATTTGCGAAATATTTGTTTTCCATTTTGACCATCCCTGAGTCAGTCCTTGCCAATATATTTCTTCAAAACTTCATCTATTATTTCATGTTGTGGGCTTGCTTACAACGGATCACTTTCATTTCATTTATGCCTTCTTATCTAGGAAGTTGATTCGGTAAATGCTGTGACTTTGAAATCGTATGCCTTCAATGGTAGGTTTTCTACTGGCTTGTGTTGTGTATCGTCGACCTTCGACTTAATGATTCCGTGACATGTTCGTACTCTCATCTCATTCATTCATATTTCATGGATTAAAAATTTGTACTTTGAGAGCTATTGACATTATCATGGTTACAATCATACCTTGTTAATGTACTTACATTATTGACTGGTAATCAAGTGGTTTCTACCATGTTCGACTTCAACACATTTATTCACATGGATATAATCGTACTGGTTCGAGAAACGGAAATCAAGACCCTGGATCTAGTTTCTACCATCCAGGCTACGAGGAATTTTTTTATTCATTTATACAGTGGAATATTCATAAATAGATGGCTGCGTCCATACTGTGTCTACACACGTCTATACTGTTGATGTATTGAAAATCATTCCTGTATCAGAATAGTTTAAATCATTTTTCTAGTTAGTTTTGATCTGAGAATGGGACTGCCTACCTCAACGATGATATGATTACATATATATATATATATATATATATATATATATATATATATATATATATATATATATATATATATATATATATATATATATTTTGTATTGAATGTTTTTGTATATGTTCCGACCGGGGTTTCCGTGATGATTCGAATGATAAAGTATTTCCCCTTTCATATATGATAGATTTTATCTTCATCTATTCCATTTCGTACTTTAGCAAACTGTTACATTAAAAACTATCACTCGACATTTCAGTGACCTCCAGAGTGAGCCACCATTACCTACACATGCTCTCCTCTGCAAGTCTCACAACCTTTACCCCATATCAAACCGTAAAATAAGATGAAAACGCTAAAACTTAAACTTGGGCATGGTAACATGAGGCCGCCCGCGCCCTAGCTTGGGTACGAGGTGCACACACCGCGACCGCGTCGGCAACGCAGTTTCTTTGTAATGCCTCCGGCCTTCCCCAAAGCCGCAAGAGAAGAAAGTAAAGTCAAAAGTGGTTCGAGTTCAATTCCCAAGGTTCTAGATGAGAATTTTTGGGGATGAGTACGCTTTGGTAAGGTGCATGTATCCCTCACCTTAAGGAACTAACCCCTTGATGTGAGGAGTCTATCCCTTTGAAGGAGGACCCCATCCTCAGCGTGGAACTTAACTCTCATCTCCATTTACAAAAGGATACAGCCCTAAATGGTTAGATTTTTTGGAGATTGAGAATTAGAGTTCAAGCTTTAGAACATTTTTGTGTTGTTGACGTTAAGATTCGTACCTTGTTAACCAAGACTTTTGTGAGGAGAGACTACATACCTATTCATCTTGCTGGAGGAGTAGCTTTTCAAAGCGAGAGTAGACCCTACCTTGTATCCGTGAAGGCTCGTCACAAATACCGCGTTCAAAGTTGTAAGGTTTTCCTTCTTTTGAAATTAATACAAATATACTCATTTTTCTCAATAAGCTTTTAGTTAATGGTTTATTTCATAGATTCTTTGATCACTATGATAAGCATGGTTTATGATATTTTCTATACAGGTGCTATGTAATATTTTGCTTGTTTGTGACTGCAGGTTTACAAGGAAAACTCCTTCAAGTGCACGAGGGACAACAATAACTTCAAACAAGCGCTGGACATACGGTAAGTCTTTTAAACCTCTATAGAGCCTTTCGTAGATCATATATGCTTAGAGAAAGATTAGTTTATTTGGCTGTTTTTTTCTAGATACTTTTAGTACTAGGGATATCGGTCTTTTTCGCAAGATGGATTAATCCACACAACAAGATATTTTGGAGAGTACCTGCCAAATATTTGTTGTGAGTATGCTACTTAGAAGAGGAGTTGAGAGTGGCATTGAGATGCATCTAGGTGAGACTAGAGGCCACGAGGATAGCATATAGAAGACATGATTATGTGGGAGAAATCAACGAGATTCAGGATATGCGTTTAAAAGAAGAGATGGAAGGATCCCCAATAAGAGAACACATGGATGAAAAACTGATAAAGTTGGTTACCAATGAGGGTCCAGGCCAAAAATGAGGCTGCCATTGTGAGATGGTGATCTAGATTTATGCAGGAATGCAACAGAATAAACATATAATCATAAATACAAAGATGCAGTGGAAATAACACTTCATTTCATTAATATCAAAGAACTGAAATGTGCTTATAGACAATGGAAATAAACTAGCTAGGGCGCTAGTAGCTATCTCTAAGAAGAGATGTGGTATCTACAGGCCTTTGAACTGAGTTACAATGAGGCTAGAGGGCCTATTTATTATTTAGAAATAATGGGAAATCCTAAACATCAAAAACCCTAACCCTAGGAGATGAAGCGCCAAAACTATGGGCCCTGTTTGGGTAAATTGGTGTTTCAACTTCCCGGGGACGTAACTTTGGCATACGATCTCCGCTTGACGTGTACCATACCTCGTTAGAAAGATATATCTGAGGACTACTAATTTTGAGTGAGAAATATTGGTCGATGGACCCATTTTCCTCCCCATTTTCCCAAAAAACGTTGTTTAGGGCCTCAAAACGGCTCTGGAAGTTCAAGACCTAAAAAAATGCTAAAAATAGTAAGTTGTGCTAAAACTGAAAAATTGAAAGAGACAATGGTGGGGCCCAAAGTGGAATAGGCGGGTGACCACCAATATCCACCTAGATCATTCCTCCCCCCATAGGAAGAAATGGTCCCCATTGCGTTAAGTTCCTCCATGAGAAGAGGAAATTTTTGTTTAACTTGGTCCCTCGTGAACCACTTTCCTTAGTGCAGGAGTTGGCCAGCTTTGACAACCCGATATAGTTGGATGTTCTGTTGGTGAGTGTTCTTGATTTGCATGTCCATGATACAACTATGGTGGCCTATTCCATGAAATCTGGGTTTAACTCTGTTGGTGTGAGTTGTTTTGCAATATCAGAGGTGTCCAGTAGAGGTGGGAAGTAAGGACAAAGGCGGTCCACATTGAATACTAGGTGCAGACCAAGGAATGGTGGAATATTGAGCTCGAAGGCATTATTCCCTACAGCCTTGGTGATGGTGCAAGGCCCGTATCAGAGCGGGCGAAGCTTGCGGTGGGGTCCAGTGAGGCGCTCCTTTTTCAAATGTAGCCATACTTTGTCGCCCACCTGGAAGTTGTGTGGCACCCGGTGTTGATCATGGAATTGTTTGTACTTAGCATTGGCTCTGTCCAATATGTCATGAACCTGTTAGAAAATGTGTTGAATGTGCTCGATGAAGCTATTTTCCTTGTCAACTTCAGACTGGACATGATCCAAATCAGCGTAAGTAGCCACAAATGGCATGGCTACGTCAATGGGACATAGTGGTTGGAATCCCAAGCCCACTTGAAAGAGGCTATGGCCGATTGAATTGTGGAGAACCATGTTATAACTATGTTGTACATAGGGGAGGCTCTCGTCCCATGTTCATGGATGCTTTGAATTGTACATGCACATAATGTGTACAATCATTCTGTTGACGACCTCTATCTGGCCATCTGTTTGGGGATGGAAAGTTGTGGACTTGGTGAGCTTAGTGTCCAGCATTGACCAGAGGCTGGACCCAAATGTGCTGAGGAACCTACTATCCCGATCTGATATGATAGACTGTGGGATCCCAAAGTGCACCCACACTCGTTCAAAGAAGAGTTTAGCAGTGACTACTGCTGTGATATTCTTCTTGTAGGTTGCCATAATGGCCATCTTCAAGAATCTGTTGACGACCATGAAAACACAGTCATTTCCATGCTTAGTAGAAGGCAAGCCTGACATGTAATCCATGGAGATAGATTCCCAAGGTCGACTAGGGGTAGGTAGCGGAGTATATAGGCCTTGCTTTTTGATGGTTGATTTGGCAATGGCACAGGCAGTGCAAGATTTGATGTGTTTCCTGACATACTTTCGAAGGTTCGGCCAATAGAAATACTTCTGCAGTACTGCTACTGTTTTCTCGACCCCAAAATGCCCAGTGACTCGACTGTAGTGTGCTTCCCATATCATCTTGGCACGCTCACTTGAAGGAACACAAACGTGTCCTAGGTGACATAAAAGTGCATCTTGGAGGTGAAAATTTGGAACTTGCGTAACCCCCAAGAGTGCCTTGTAAGTGTGGCCAAATTTTGGGTCGCTCTCATAGAGAAGTGGCCAATCAGAAGTCTCGTGCCCACAAGAGTTGAGAACAGTGGTGAGCGCCACGATCGGTGGTCAGCTGAGGCAGTCTGCAACATTATTGGTGCTACCCTTCTCTTACTTGATGTTCAAATGAAACTGTTGCAGATATGTGGACCACTTCTTATGGCGATCATTCTACAACTTCCCTTGTGGTTGTATGAACTGCAGGGGCCGGTGGTCTGTGTGGATGATTTTTTCCTTCCCCAAAATGTAATGCTTCCATTTTCAACAAGCTTGCACCATGGAATACATTTCTTTGTCATAAGTGGGATACTTGTGAACTGTGTCAGACAATGTCTCACTGTGATATGCCACTAGATGTCCCTATTGAGTAAGAACTACCCCAATAGCATAGTCATAGGCATCTATCTCGATCTCAAATGGCTGTTGCAAGTCTTGTAATGTGAGCACTGGGGCAGAACAGAGGAAATTTTTCAATTCTGTGGGCTCCTTCTGTTGAGGTTCCGACCAAAATAATTCTTCTCTCGCTCCTCCCTTGGTGACTTGACTCAAGGGCCAACTGATATGAGAGAATCCCAACACGAACCTATGGTAAAAATTAGCAAGACCCAGAAAGCTGTGAAACTCTATTATAGTGGTTGGGGCTGGCCAATCCCAAATGACTTGGATCATGGTTGGATCCACATGCACCCCCCTTTCATCAATCATGTATCCCAGATATTTAACCTCGGTCATGCCAAAAGTGCACTTCTCCAAATTGGCACACAACTTGTGTTGTCGCAGTTTTTGGAGGACTTGTCAGATGTGGTGAAGGTGCTCTTCCCAAGTCTGGCTGAAGATCAGAATGTCATGCAAGTACACCACTACAAATGAGTTGGTGAATGGCCACAAGATGTCATCCATCATCCTCATGAAGGTTTCGGGAGCATTCTTCAACCCGAAAGGCATGACCAACCATTCAAAAATTCCTTCCTTGGCTTTGAAGGCAGCCTTCCACACATCGGAGGGTTCAATTGGTACCTGGTGATATCTAGACTTCAAGTCGATCTTGCTGAAATATTTTGCACCCTTGAGTTGTTCTAGAAGGTCATCAATCCTTGGGATTGGGTACCTATTCCAAACAGTGATCTTGTTCAGCACCGATAGTCAATACAGAGTCTCCACATCCCATCCTTCTTCTGTACCAACACGATCGAGCTCCCACAGCGCAACGAACTTGGTCGGATGTGACCTTTCTGTAGCAGCTCCTAAATCTGCCTCTTGATTTCATCGTTCTCTATAACAGAGTGCCGATAGATCGGTCCACTTGGTATCGGCGCACCTGGGGTCAGATCAATCGGGTGCTTGACCTGACAGTGTAGAGGAACCCCTGTGGGTGAGGTGAATATGCCCCCGTACTCCTCCACAACCTTATCCATTTGTTTTTGTCGTGCAGAGGAGCCATGTCTGGAGGTCATGGCCATATTTTTCTTCTTGCCTTGGGGGCAGCTCATCAGGAAAACGAATTTCTTGGTTTGGGAAATGAGCTTACTGCATTGTTTTGCAGTAACCAAAGAGATAGTGGTAGGAGGTTGTACCTCTGGTATCCTATACAACTTATTTCCCAAAGTAACAATAATTGCGTGAGGCCGAGACTCATACACAACATGACGCTTCCACAAGTATGGTTGTCCTAATAATACATAAGAAACATCAATAGGAGCAACGTCACATAATACCTCATCCTTGAAGGGCTTGATGCTATAGGGAAGGCGGCATTGCTGGCTAATGCGGAGATCTCGTCCTTGGTGAAGCCACCCAATGGTGTATGGATGTGGGTGAGATGTGCTCGACAAGCCCAACCGCTTCATGGAAGCTACTGAAATGAGGTTCTTTTGGCTCCCATTTTCGACAATGAAATGTAACGGGGAGCCCTTTACCCACATCTGGGAGTGGACGAGACGTTCCTCCTCCTCTGGATCTTCTTGTTCCTCCTTCTGGATCTTTGTAGTGGCAATAGTGGCATTGGGCTCCGCATCAATAATCTGTTTCTCTTTTTCATTCCCCTTCTCTGGTTCTGATTCAGATTCAGAACATGCATCTAACTCATAAGCCCTCATATCAGCCACTAGCGACTGCTTGGCCTGACACTCACTTTTGTTGTGAATGGAGCTCTTATGGATCTCACACCACTTTCCCGTGTCCTTCTTTGGCTTTGCGGTATTGTTCTTTGCTTATGGCTTCGACAGGTTGTCTTGAGTCGCCATGCCTTGGCTCTGTCCTTTGTTCTGTGGTTTGGGAGCACCTTTCCCTTGCTTTTGATTTTCAGATCCAAAGTCTTTCTTCTTCTGTTTGAATTTCTACTCAATATTGGCAGCATAATGGTATGTCGTACGAAGCGAGGAGATTTCAAGGAACTCCATTTCCTCTTGAATGTATCTGTGTAGACAACTGTGATACTTTAGCACTAGATGTTTCTCTGAATCTTTGATACCCAACTTGGTGCGTAGGGTATGGAACAGATTCGTTAGCTCATGCACATCTTGATACCTTTTTTGTCGCAACATGGTCCATTGTATTTACTTGTCCTCATATCTCCCCATGAGATAGTATTGTTCCTTGATGGCATCTCGGAAAGAATTCCAAGTGGGTATAGTTGAGAACAGAGAGGGTTTTGTCTCATCCTTTTTCTCATAGTGGGTTTCCCACCAGTCCTTGACATGGGGGGCAGCTTTTAGGAGTGAAAAAATAATCTTCTCCTGCTCAGAAAAGTCATGAACCGAGAAATATCCTTCTAATAGATTCAACCATCTATCTACAGCATCTGCATCTATTTGACCCTCAAATATGGGAATGTCAAAATTTACTTGTACCTTAAAAGGAGTCGCACCTCCAGAGTGGCTGTTGGATCCATATGCGTCGTCGATGGGAAACTGTTGAAGCATCTGGGAAAATTTATCCATCATCGTGTTCCTTTGTTTTTCGAGGGCCTCCTCTAGAAATATTTTGATAGGATCTCCTGCTCCCTCATCTTTATTTTCATCCCCCATGGGCATCTGTCAGGGTTTGCAAGGCTGATCTTGCAAAGGTTCCACCAAATCGAGCCCTAACTCCTTATACCCCGACCTCGTTAGGGACATGAAAATAAGGATCGAGAAAAAGAATACCACTTTGATACCAATGATCCAGATTTATGTAGGAATGAAACAGAATAAACATATAATCATAAATACAAAGATGCAGCGAAAATAACACTTCATTTCATTAATATCAAAGAACTGAAATTTGCTTACAGACATAATGGAAATAAACTAGCGAGGGCGCTAGTAGCTATCTCTGAGAAGAGATGCGGCAGCTACAGGCCTCTGAACTAAGTTACAATGAGGCTCAAGAGCCTATTTACTATTTATAAATAATGGGAAATCCTAAAAATCCAAAACCTAACCCTAGGAGATGAAGCACCAAAACTATGGGCCTTGTTTGGGTAAATTGGCGTTTCAACTTCCCGAGGACGTAACTTTGGCATAAAATCTTCGTTTGACGTGTACCATACCTCATTAGAAAGAGCCATCTGAGGACTACAAATTTTTAGTGAGAAACATGGGTTGATCCATGGACCCATGTTGCTCCCTATTTTCCCAAAAAAAGTAGTTTAGGGCCTCAAAACGGCTCCGGAAGTTCAAGACCCGAAAAACTGCTAAAAATAGTAAGTTGTGCCAAAACTGAAAAACTAAAAGAGACAATGGTGGTGCCCCAAGTGTAATAGGTGGGTGACCACCAATATCCACTTAGATTAGATGGAAACCTAAATGTGGAATATTTATTTGATTGGATCAAATCATTATATAATGTTTTTTACTGTGAAGACGTGGAGGATGATTAGAAGATAAAATATGTAGTGACCAAGCTAAGGGGACACACAACATTATGATAGGATGAGTTGTAGGAAGAACAAAGAAATAAGGGAAAGGAAAATACGAAGAGTTTGGATCGAATGGTAGCTAAGTTTAAGATCAAGTTTATGTTGAATGATGATTAACATAACTTATTCAAGAAAATGTAATACCTAAGGTATAATTCTATGACACTCAAGGAGTACATTGAATAATTTTATAGGATGAACATTAGAGCATACCACACAAAGGGAGATGTTGAGAAAGTGTCCATATAAATAAATGGAATTAGTTATGATATCTAGGAAGAAATTGGTTGCTTTACCCTCAAGGTAGTGGAGGATTCCTATTAGGAAATATTAGGAGAAGAGAACATGGCTAGAAAACAAAGCTAAAGGATTAGAGGAAGGATTCTAGACATATGAAAAGGATTGTCTAGCAGAGGATAATTCTAGTCTCTCAGAGAAGACATAGGGAGCTCTACCAGCCATCTCCTAGATGAGGAGAAACGATGGGAATCATACTTTTTTCAAGAGGTGGAGGTAGAATAAGAAAAGCAGGTGTTATATATGTGGAAAGATAAGGCATATGTGATTGGATTTTCCTAAAAATAAGTAAAAAAATAAAAGAGAAGTAGATATTGTATAACCGAAATATAAGGTATTAAAGGCACATGTAAAAGAAGATCCTCCTGATATTGGTGAGTCACTAATGATAACGAGAATCTTGGTTAAAGCTGAGAAGGAATCCCATGAACCATATCATAGGATAATTCTCTTTAGAAAAATGTGAAAATCGAAAAGGAAATGCTAGAAAATGGTCATAAACAGTGGTAGCACTGCCAATTCAGTCTCTACATAAATAATAAAGTTAGTATTGTAGAGGATGGAAAATCCTAGTCCATTCTAATTGCATCAGTTTTATAAACAAAATTCAACTCGGTAAGGGAAAAAAATAGAGTTTAATTCTATATGGGTAGCTATGAAGATGAAGTGTTGTGCGACATTCCACCAATGGATGTCTAACATATCTTCCTAGGGATACTATCGAAATAAGATAGCAGAGTTTTTTATGATGGAAGGCGAAATAGTTAGACTTTCAAAAATGACTACAGACATGTGTTGTTTCCTCTAGAAGTGAATGGATTTAAAGATGAAGTCTTTCCAAGCATGCTAATGATGAGTAGGAAATAATTGCTAGAAGAAATCTATTGACACCAAATCCTAAAGGATTGAGAAATTACTGTAAATATTATAAATAAATAAAATAAAGAATATGAAGAGACAATAGAAGATGAATCCTAATATTCTCCCTCTCCTTGTGCATATTCATGGTTTCTTTTAATCCAAACGAAATTTTCATTTCGAGTTACAAACTTGTCCTCACATGGTATCTAAGCGACAAATCCCAAATTAGCCTCTTTCTGTATGTAACTCTTGCTAATGTTTTCCATATTCTTTGTTCATCTACCCCTTGTTTCTTTGCATTGGTCCTATTGAACCATTGAAGGGAGAAAAATCTTTTTCATTGTATTTCTTCTCTATGTTTAGCTATTGAAACTAAACTGAACCATTTGGAAGTGTGTGTTAAGGGGATATGGTGCAATTTTCATTTCATTTTAATCAATGAGAGAGGAATGAACTTCTCATTCAAGACTGTGTTGTGCGGTGAGAGTGGATTCTCTTATGTGCATTAAAGAACTCTAATCAACAACGTGATATGTTATTTGTGTTGAATTTATGTATGTGTTGAAAATACTATAAATATTTATGAAATCTGTGAGTTGTGCATTTGTGTGGCTACTTGTTGTGTTGATGTGTTTGCAAACTAGGATTTCTATGTCATATGTGTGTTGCATGCGTTGAAATGATGTATGTGAATCGATGTGTTTACATGTTGGGTATAGATAGTCATACCTTGAGTATTGTGTTACGATACATGGTGTATTATGGTATGTGTTTAAGTCCTTATGGCATATGGTTACTCATATGTGTTGGGTCATTCATATTCATATCCATAAAGTGTGTGATATGTGCATTGGTGAATCCAACTGCAATTAATGAATTTGGTGAAGTTGATATTGTTAATGGGAACATACATGCTCAGATCTCCCACCATAGGGTGGATGAACATTATGATGATGATTTGTGTTGTTTCTATTTTGAAACAGGGATTTCTTGTGGCAATATGGTAAGCACCATCTTTGATGAATAATTTAAGGTTTAATTTTCCATTATAGCAATAAGATATGAAGCAGTTGGACCTTATCATGAAGTAGTATGTGATATAGCAGTCGTTAATTATCAATAAGAGGATAAAGTGATTGACTATTTTTTTATGAGAATATCCAGTAATAGCATAACAATGAAAGACAACCTCCATGCAGTGGAAAATAAGGTAGAGAAGGAGGAGGTGGAAAAGGAAGCTCTCACTGAAGAGCATAAAAAATATGTTTTTAATATAAATTTGTAATATACAGGTGAATTTTAAAACAAAGTTATTAATAAGTTTGATTCATATTTGAAGCTCATTGAAGAATGGACTGAGAAGCCAACTGAACAAATTGATGAGAGTCTTAAACCATCAGCTAGAATAAAGTATTAAATGAAGTGGTCAACAATAAAAAGGAGAATGATTATGATTTTACATGTAATCCTAATGAACATCTTGAGTGTGCATACTACAGGAAAAAAATAACAATACCTAATAATTAAAGTGAAGAGAAGGGCATGGAAGTTTTTGAAAATGAGGAAGAATGCATTAAAACCAATTTTCAGTTCTGGATTCAAGAAGAGATAACATTATGTTATCAATCAATATGGCAGAAAGAAAGTCAATAATATGCAGCACAATAAGTAGAGTAAAAAATACAGTTTTAAGTTGAAGAGTTGTGGCATCAGTCCGTGAGTGAAAGAATCGTTGAAGAATAAAATGAACCGAATTGGTTCAATAAGCCTTACATATTTTTCAGAATGTTAAAAATCAAGTTCAAGAAAAAAATGTCGCAACAAAAGCTGAACAAGAATGGAGCGTTAAGAAAACAAACTAAGTTGAAATTAAATTTAAAACAAAAGTGATTTCGAGGATATATAATTTGGAAGAAATGAAAAAAAAAATGTAAAATTAACAACTTATCAAGTCATTGTAAGTCCAGCTGAGCCTTAGACCACCGGGCATGTTTGAGTGATGATTGAATAAATTTCTATTGTAATCCTAGAATACATAGTTGAGTCATGTTGAGTTATGTTTTAGTTACATTGATTCATATGGTTATAGTTAAGGGGGTGTGCTGGAAATTGTAATTACTCCCACGTTCAAAGCAACCCAAATTTAGAGTTGAGTTAACTTTTGTTAGTGTGAGTTAGTTAAAGTTCAAAATTATATTTGGAAATGTTAAATTTAGTAATTGTTTGCATGTTGAAGTTAGCATTAGTTGAGTTTTTAGTTAAAAATTATAGATATTCCATGATGGGTTCATTGTAATCAAGTAAAATCAAGTTTGTGTGATCAATATAAGAGTCACAACTCGTATTATGTTTTTTGTGTTAACTGTGTGCCTTTTCTCCCTTTCCTTTCTAGCAATCTATTTGGGTTCATTGTGATCAAGTAAAATAATTTTTGTGTGATCAATAGAAGAGTAACATTTCGTATTATGTTTTGTGTGTTAATTGTGTGCCTTTTCTCTTTTTCCTTTCTAGCAATCTGTTTCTAGCAAATTCATCGATGAATTTTCCTATCCCTCATTGCACTTCTAATTACCATGGAAGTGTGTGTTGTACTCTTGCACAATTATTTCATTTAATATTTTTGTCTTGCAATTTTTTGTAATTAACTTGTTGAAGTTTATTTTTCCCATATAAATTTATTTAAACTTGTATGAATATTTGTTTTGTCCCTGCTACACTAAAATTTGTCACCATGACTATCAATTTAGATATCTTTCCATCCGATGGAGTATCTCAAGTGAATCCATTATGAAGCTTGAAGTAAAATAATAACAAGGACAAAATGAAATTTTGTTTTCACTTCTTAAAACCAATTTTTGAGCATCTACGAAATTATCCTTAACAAAACCTGTGCATACACCATTTCTTTCACTCTAAATTGTGCATATCTACGCGGTTTCTTCCACTATAAACTGTGCAAGTCTGTTCATGGAGGTAAAAATAAAAAATTAAGTTCTAGAAGCTTTGGTTAAGGAATCTTATCCAAATTAGAAACTTCAAACCACTATATACCTGCGCCTCATATCTTGGCATATGGAACTAATATCCTTTTATTAAGGATCATATCCTTGAGAAGTGGAACTAAAAACATCCTCATCCTTCCTATAGATTCAACATAGGACTAAAGGAATGGGAGACTTGGATTTGTAAACTAATGTTTTTGGTTTGGGTCTGAAGAGATTGTCATCAAGGGAACGAAAGGAGACCATTGGAAGAGGCTTGTGACATCAAGGGAACCAGGTTGTAAGTTTCTTTTCTCTTTTGACTTTAATAAAAAGTAATTGTTTTTTTATAGTTTCATATATTTTGATGTTATTTTTGGGATCCCTTAATCACTCACATGGTTTATAACTAATTACTGATTCATTCATATGTTGTATTCTAGATTAAGGAATTCATTTACGTTTTATTTCATATGTGAGATGCTTTGATCCCATTGATGTTTTTGTCTATAAAAATCTCTTTTGGAGTGTCATAGAGAATTTGTGGAAAGCATTTGAAGAGCCTCTAAGGCATTGAGGGAAATCCTCCAAGTAATGTAAATCAATTTTGTCTGATCATATAGGAGAGCAGGAATTCTTGTGTTATTGTGTCTGTGAATTATTTGTGCTACTTTGTGTTTGTCCTCTTTGTCTTACCAAAAAATTGGTATCAGAGCTAATTGAAAGTTCCAAGGGAGAGATAAGGTCATAAATATCATAGTTGAGAGAGAGGGTGGATTAGCAACAATCTGTGAGTGAGAGAAGAGACATTTTTTTCTCTTGATTTGAGCTATAACGCACCCTGAAGTGGTACAAAGTGCGTTATAATGTTGGTGGATAGTAGCTGCTGCAACATTAAGACTAGTAAACATAACACGATTTCTGAGCACATTGGTTCCATTGAATTTTCCATGTGTTAGGGTACTAACATGTTTTTGTGCGTTAGGACAATAACATGCCACATTTTTTATGTGTGCAACGTTAACACGCATCCTAAAGCAGTGAAGGTTTCATTAATACAAATTTTGAATCTGTAACTGGCATGTAGTAAGGTTCCGAAAAGGTTATTTGATAAACCAAAAGGTATGTTTTTTTTCAAAGTTAAAAAGGAAGGATGTGTTCGAAAGCTTATTTTAAAAGGTCATCCTATGGAGCGAACGTATTAAGGAGGTATTATATTTTTTTATTTTAAAAAAAAGGAGGAAAAACCATTCAAAATTTTATGTTAAAATGTTTGAAGAGCTATTTAAGGTTTTTAATTGAATTTTTTTTATAAATGTGTGGTGGAAGTCTTTATAAAGTTTCTTTTAAAGGGTTTTGTTAAAATGATCTCAAAAGGGTTCATAAAGGTTTAGAGAGGAAATTTTTTTGTGATAATTTTATTTAAAGTGATATTTTAATTAGAGTTAGAAAATACTTTTTATTCTATGATTAATTTAGGGCTTTAGAAAATTATGAGTCCCAGAATATTTGGTGTTTGATAAAATGATAGGTTTTTGGGTGGATATTATGCCTTACGGGGATGCATATTAAAAATCATACTTTTTTTCAGGGGTGATATATAAGATAGCCTCATGCAACATGAAAATAGCTATAATACATAGGAATCACAATATTCATGGGTCACAAAGTGCAAATGAAAACAATTTTGTTTTGATTTTGTTTTTCTTTCATTGATATCCTCAAGAATGATGATGAAAATGATACAGGTGGAAATAATTTTGAGAAATATACTCTAACTTTAATAGAGGGATATTCAAATAATGCCAAATATATGGAAGGGTTATCTGTTGTTGGTTAAAACCACTCTGGTTTTTTCCCTTTCAGAGGAAATATGTAAGGGAATCTAGCAATAAATAAATTATGGAAAAATCTTAGATTCAAAATATCAATCAAAACCTTGCTCTGCAAAATTCAAAGGAATATGATAGTGTCAAATATATGAGATATGACCATTTGATGATTATGAAAAATCATAATCAAGATGGTCCCTTTTATCACAAAATTTCACTTGATTGGCTGCTAATCAGACAACTCTATGTAACTGTTTCAAACCAGCTTGTGACTGAAGCTTAGCCTTTTCAGTCTGAGAGGGCTCTCTCAAAGGGGTTTATGATATTAGATAATGATGAAACTAGATGGCTAACTCTATTTGAAAGTTACTTGATTTTGATGTATGTAGGTTGAAAAGAATACAGGTCTGCAACCATTGGGCTTATGGAGTCAACAAATCAATAGATTCAATGGCAAGGTTTCTTGACATGGAAGCTGAGGCAAATAAGAGTTTTTAAAAAAGGAAAATCACACATAGAACATATGGAAACATATTAATTTCATCAATAAAGAAATTCAAAGCATAAACATATAAATTATGAGTAATAAATATTAAATCTACTGCAAGTGATACACATAAAAATATAGATCATAAAGGCATTAAAAACTCCATGAAAATCTCAGGTCTGTCAAGAATAAATCCTCTGTATTACTCATATAAGTCAAATTACATAAAGCAACAGTAGTGCAAAAAATATCCAACCCTTTGCAACTTTGATAATATGCCTTTAAATAGACCTTCTTACATCAGAGATGATCTGCCTCTTGGCTAGATTCATAAAACCCTTCCTATGACACCTTATAAAATAGAAAAACATGTCTTTTAATGAGAAATTGACAGTTAAACTCTAAAAAAGACCTTTTCCTAATAGGACTCAAACTCCTATTTATTACATTAAACTACGTGGCTTTAAACCATTCTTCTCCTGTCCTAGGGATTCATGTTGCTTGAGAAATACTACTAGGTGAAATTGGCACATGGAGAATACCAAATTTCGTAAAAGTTCCTTTGAAGTTTTATATATTGAGTAAACTCTTTGTGTGTGTATTCTAACTTCATTTAAACATCTACATGCCTCAGCTTCCACAAGGATATCCTTTGTTATTGAGATTCCTGTCACTGACTCCATAGCCCAATGGTAGTAAGCCTTCATCTTTTCAACCTGCAAATATAAAAAACCAAGACACAATTTATAGAGTTAGCCATCTATATTTACCATTAACCAATATCACAAATTACCTGTGAGATATTCCTCTCAAACTGAAGAGGCTAAGCTTCAGTTAGAAGTGGTTTGAAATAGTTATATAGAGTTGTCTAATTAGCAGCCAATAAAATGAAATTTTGTGATAACAGTCCCCAAATTAAAGGATTTTTCATAGACTTCATTTATTTATTAAGTCCATATCTACTTAAGATCCCTTCATTTCTCATTTAATTCATCACTCTTGTTTCCAGGTCAACCCATAAGGATAGAAGGAAATTGTTCTTTTACACCATTCTCGATTGTGAATCAAAAAGAGAATCTATAAGTGGATCAACATCATGCTATACCATGAAGTACTATAAGGGTCTTGGTACAAGTACCTCAAGATAGGGCAAGGATTATTTCAAAATTTGTTCAATTATAAAAAGGGATAGGTAAGACAATTGGGCTTCCTTCTTATTCAATTCATGACTTGCGTAGTCATGGTATTTGATATTATTTTTGAGTGCTTATTTATTTTGAGATGAGAATTATTATGTCTTCATTTCATAAGAAAAGTGAATTTCATCTCCTTCATAGATATTTTTTTAACTTATCTTACATTTCTTATTATTTAAGAAGAATGTAGGCCATATTTTGAGAGTTAATTCTAGTGTATTTTTAAGTTTTCACTATTCGAATGTTGTGGGGTCATTATAATATTAGATGTTATAACTATAGAATTCTCTTGTTTATATTTATATTACACTTGTGTTGTGCATGCAACTTGTTATCACATTTTTTTTTTGTCCTAGATTTTTTTTTGAAGAGATGCTCACACTTTCAGTATGGGCTAATTAATTTGTAATAAATAGGGAAAACATTGCTAATGTGATTATCAACGTTTTTATGGGTTCGATAATTTCTTTCACAGTAATACGCTGACAATGGGGTTGTCAATGTTTTTGGGTATATTTGACAAATAAAATATCAACACCAAAATTAATTTTAAATTTTTATTTTTGTAAATGCATCCACCATGTCAACAGCACAATGATGAGTATTTTTCGTGCCACATTCAATTCAAATGGTAGCAAGTACGTGTTGAGTGAATGTTTTCCACCACCACCAGGTATGCAATTATTGATTAGTCATTCAAAGGTTAAATCATGGGTTACTGGTAAATCGTTACTGGAATGTTTATTATGTTTCCCGTATAATTGTTAATTTCTTATCATTTTTAAATTTTTTAACTGCTGGCAAGGTCGTTTGCATCCAAATTTGTTGCCATAATTCCAGGATCAAATCTCAGTAAATATTTATATGTCCCCATTGGGTTATAAAACTAATGGGGAAGAGTGGGAAGGAAAAAAAAAATTGATTCAAAAGCACCCAACCTCCTGGAGGTTTACCCATATATTTAGCAACGATTCCAGTGACCTCTATGGCTAAAATTTTTCCAGTGATGCACTAATTACCATGAATTTATGGCTTGATCATTTTCTCAGGGGTTTGATGGTCAGAGTGTGGAGGTAGGAGGATTTAATTTCCAGTCACATAGGATCAGATTTCGGAGGTTACGACTCTATCTTCATATGGAGAAATGGTTTTCAAAAGCCATGTCCTAACAGGTATTTAAATCCCATTTTTCTTAAAATCATAGTTTAAAGATAAAACTAGAAGACAGGGGAGGGGTTCAGAGGGCTTAGTTGGAGGAAAATTGGAACTAGTTATTGAGGATAACACTGCCTCATTTCACATGTGAAGGTCATTTTAATTGAGTAAACCTTAGGGTGAAATCGCGAAGTTGGGAAACACTTTTTGGCGGACGGCTAGAATTTCGGAGAAATTTTTAATTTCTCTTCCGAGAAAATAGTCAACTCTATTTCTCGATCGAGAGTTTTAAAAACTCTCGTCCGAGAGTTTTTTTGGGTTTAACCGGAGTTAAAAATCTCTCGAACGAGAGTTATGCATTTTCTCATCTAAGAGTTTTATTGACGGAAACTCTCGGGAAGACTTTCATACGAGAGTTTAAAAAACTCTCGGCCGAGAGTTTAGAAAACTCTCGTATGAGAGTTTAAAAAACTCTCGGCCGAGAGTTTAGAAAACTCTCGTATGAGAGTTTTGAAAACTCTAATTTTGAAAACTCTCGTATGAGAGTTTTGAAAACTCTCGTATGAGAGTTTTGAAAACTCTTGTATGAGAGTTTTGAAAACTCTCATCCTAGAGTTTATTCAACTCTCATTCGAGAGTTTTATTCCTATAATAAAACACAACAATTAATTATTAAGTTTTTAGAATTGGTACTTTATATAATTTAAATAGTACTTTATTAAAATTGAAAAATGATAAAAAATAATAAAATTATAATTTTATTTTAAATTATTTTATTATTATTAATGATAAAAAATACATGAAGATTTAATTAAATAAAATTTGTTACAATATTTTTTAATATCAATGTTATATAAAAAACTAAAAATATTTTATATAAAACTAATTGATATATTAATATAAATAAAATAAAATTCTAAAACATAAATCAAAATAAAAACAACTATATATAATTTATATAATATTTTTTTTGAAATTAATGAATAAATTTAAATTTGAAAAACAATTGACTAAATGCAATGAGGTGATAAAGGAGACAATGCATAGCACCTTAATATTGTTATAAATTCTTGGAAATCTTGAGAAATTTTTGAAGTGAGATGAGCTTCTTGGAATGGGTCACTTTATCTTCCACTTCAGTTTCACACGATTAACTTGAAAGGAAGTCTATTTTCCTAGGTATGGATGTAAGGGAATGAAAAATATTATTTGAACATTGAGTGAGATGCCCTTCTTGGAATGGGTCCTCCTATATTCCACTTTAGTTTCACAAGATTAAATTGAAATGAAGTTTATTTTCCTAGGTATGGATGTAAGGGGATAAAGAATATTATCCGAAAAGGAAATGAATGTTAAGTGTGACATTCCAAGAAGAAGTGTATGGCATTGGAGAATTATGTTATTGCAAAAAACTAAACCTTGACCCCTTAACTCTTGACCCCTTAAACCCTAATTCCTAACCCCTAACCCCTAAACCCTTAACCCCCTAAACCTTAAACCTATAAACCCTTAACCCCTAACCCATTTACCCCTACTAAACCTCTAAATCCCTAACCCATTTACCCCCACTAAACCTCTAAATCCCTAACCCATTTAACCCCTAAACCCTTAACCCCTACCCCTAACACGTTAACCCCTAACCCATTTAAGCACCTAAACCCCAAAACCCCTAACTCCTAACCCTTAAAATACTTAACTGCTAAATCCCCTAACCCCCTAAACCTCTAAACCAATCCTAACCCATTTAACCCCCTAAACCTCAAAACCCCTAACCCCTTAAACCCTAATTCCCAACCCATAACCCTCGACCCCTTAAACCCTATTTCCTAACCCCTAAACCCTTAATCCCTAACCCCTTAAACCCTAATTCCTAACGCCTAACCAATTCAACACCCTAAACCCCTAAAAACCTAACCCATTTAAGTGTTTATTCCATTTAACCCCCAAAACCCTAACCCCTAACCCCTAAAATCCTTCACTGCTAAATCCCCTAACCCCCTAAACCTCTATACCTATAACCCATTTAACCCCCTAAACCCTAAACCTCTAAACCCTTAACCCTTAACCCCTTAAACCCTAATTCCCAACCCCTAACTAATTCAACACCCTAAACCCCTAAAAACCTAACCCATTTAACCCCATTAACCCCTAACTTCTAACCCCTAAAATTCTTAACTGCTAAATCCCCTAACCCCCTAAACCTCTAAACCAACGATAACCCATTTAACCCCCTAAACCCTAAACTTGTAACCTCTTAAACCCTAATTCCCAACCCATAACGCATTCAACCCCTTAAACACTAATTCCTAACCCCTAACCCATTTAACCCCCTAAACCCTAAACCTCTAAACCCTTAACCCCTAACCCATTTACCCCCACTAAACCTCTAAAACCCTAACCCATTTAACCCCTAAACGCTAAACCTCTAAACCCCTAACCCATTTAGCCCCTAAACGCTAAACCTCTAAACCCTTAACCCCTACCCCTAACTCGTTAACCCCTAACCCATTTAAGCCCTGAAACCCAAAAAACCTAACCCCTTAAACCCTAATTCCCAACCCCTAACCAATTCAACACCGTAAACCCCTAAAAACCTAACCCATTTAAGTGTGGATTCCATTTAACCCCCAAAACCCTAACCCCTAACCCTTAAAATCCTTCACTGCTAAATCCCCTAACCCCCTAAACCTCTAAACCTGTAACCCATTTAACCCCCTAAACCCTAAATCTCTAAACCCTTAACCCCTAACCCCTAAAACCCCAATTCCCAATGCCTAACCAATTAGACACCCTAAACCCCTAAAAACCTAACCCATTTAACCCCATTAACCACTAACTTCTAACCCCTAAAATCCTTAACTGTTAAATCCCCTAACCCCCTAAACCTCTAAACCAACCCTAACCCATTTAAACCCCTAAACCCAAAACCTATAACCCCTTAAACCCTAATTCCCAACCCATAACCCATTCAACCCCTTAAACACCTAAACCTCTAACCCCTTAACCCTTGACCCCTTAAACCCTAATTCCTAATCGGGCTAACCCATTTAACCCCCTAAACCCCAAACCTCTAATCCTTTAACCCCTAACCCATTTAACCCCTAAACCATAAACCTCTAAACCCCTAACCCATTTAACCCCTAAACCATAAACCTCTAAACCCTTAACCCATACCCCTAACCCATTTAAGCCCCTAAACCCCAAAACCCCTAACCACTTCAACACCCTAAACCCCTAAAAACCTAACCCATTTAAGAGTGGCTCCATTTAATCCCCAAAACCCTAACCCCCAACCCCTAAAATCCTTCACTGCTAAATCCCCTAACCCCCTAAACCTCTAAACCTGTAACCCATATAACCCCCTAAAACCTAAACCTATAAACCCTTAACCCCTAACCCCTTAAACCTTAATTCCCAACCCATAACTCTTGACACCTTAAACCCTAATTCATAACCCCTAAACCCTTAACCCCCTAAACCCTAAATCTCTAAACCCTTAACCCATAACCCATTTACCCCCACTAAACCTCTAAACCCCTAACCCATTTAACCCCTAAACCCTAAACCTCTAAACCCTTAACCCCTACCCCTAACCCGTTAATTCCTAACCCATTTAAGCCCCTAAACCCCAAAACCCCTAACCAATTCAACACCCTAAACCCCTAAAAATCTAACCCATTTAAGTATGGATTCCATTTAACCTCCAAAACCCTAACCCCTAACCCCTAAAATCCCTCACTGCTAAATCCCCTAACCCCCTAAACCTCTAAACCTGTAACCCATTTAAGCCCCTAAACCCAAAAACCCCTAACCAATTCAACACCCTAAACCCCTAAAAACCTAACCCATTTAAGTGTGGATTCCATTTAACCCCCAAAACCCTAACCCCTAACCCCTTAAACCATAATTCCCAACCCATAACCCTTGACCCCTTAAACCCTAATTCCTAACCCCTAAACCCTTAACCCCCTAAACCCTAAACCTCTAAACCCTTAACCCCCAAACCATTTACCCCTACTAAACCTCTAAACCCCTAACCCATTTAACCCCTAAACCCTAAACCTCTAAACCCTTAACCCCTACCCCTAACCCGTTAACCCTTAACCCATTTAAGCCCCTAAACCCCAAAACCCCTAACCCCTTAATCCCTAATTCCCAACCCATAACCCTTGACCCCTTAAACCCTAATTCCTTACCCCTCAACCCTTAACCCCTAATCCCTTAAACCCTAATTCCCAACCCCTAACCAATTCAACACCCTAAACCCCTAAAAACCTAACCCATTTAATTGTGGATTCAATTTAACCCCCAAAAAACCTAACCCCTAACCCCTAAAATCCTTCATTGCTAAATCCCCTAACCCCCTAAACCTCTAAACCTGTAACCCATTTAACCCCCTAAACCCTAAACCTCTAAAACCTTAACCCCTAACCCCTTAAACCCTAATTCCCAACCCCTAACTAATTCAACACCCTAAACCCCTAAAAACCTAACCCATTTAAGTGTGGATTCCATTTAACCCCCAAAAACCTAACCCATAACCCCTAAATCCTTCATTGCTAAATCCCCTAACCCCCTAAATCTCTAAACCTGTAACCCATTAACCTCTAAACCTATAACCCCTTGGAAGGATTGTCTGTAAGTGGAGGGCCCAGTTATTGAGCCGGCCATCCTTTTCCGTCTCGGAGCGGGTAAAGCCATCCCTCCTTCAATAGAAAAAATTAGCTCTTCCCAGCAGGTTTTTTGCTGGGCGAGGCTGTAACTTACTATTAGCCGAATCAAGCAATGGTGGCTGACCACCATGTCTGCATGCTGTGCTTTTCTAATTCCGCGAGCAATATCATGCAATAAAGAGTTTAAGAATGCAGGTAAATTGATAGTGCATTTTTGTTTTAGCACAGCTAACAGCTTAAGATGGCGAGGTCTTACCACGTCTTTTCTACCGTCGCATGTTATGTAAGCCTGTACGATCCTGGCTAATTCTGTCCATGGTTCGCCTAGCGACGCCGGGTGTACTCCTCTCCCTTTGACTATTAGCCTCTGTCCTTCATCTTGAAAGATTTGCATGGCCTCCCGAATTCTGATTTTCTTCTGAGTCCAGACAGTTCCTTGTGCGGGGATGCTGGATACTTCTGCAATTATCTCATCGGTCACTGCTATCTACCTTCCTCTGACTGTGGAAGAACCTTCCTGCAGATTTAACAAGAATTCAGTAGCCACTTCTTCATGGGGTTGCTGCATTCTCACAAAGTATGTAATCCATCCCAGTTTGTCTAATATTGCCCGTGCAGCATCAGAGACAACCAACGTCTGAGGTTCGCTGCGAATTGGACGTCCTCCCATTTCTATTCTTCATTAATTGTTCTCAACACACAGTAACCTTAATGGAACAGCACAGCACAATTCGCTAAAATTCCTTATTTTCTGAAAATGCAAGGGTTTTAATTCATAAAAATCTATTGCAGAGATACAGGTGAAGAAATTTTGGGTATCTGATCTGCATGCAGATATTTCCGCCCCCCAAACGAATGAAAGGTCGACCTCGACCGTCGATTAAGGTGGCATGTGTGGAACAACAATAGGACGGCAGTGAAAAAACATGCGCAATCATGATAAAGTCAATCAAATTAAGTAATTACTGAAATCGATGCATAAGATAAATCGGTAATAATGAGGGAATCACGTTGTAATAATTCAAGTATGAGGTGAAGGGACAGCAAAAGATTAATGTAATTGCGCTATTTACCACATTAAAGTAATATGACCGATTTATAATATTTTTCATGTGTGATGGTTCGGGGATAGAACTTAAGGAATTTTACGCATTTCTTTTGATATTCAATAAAAATTATAGGAAAGAGGGTTAAATAAATATTAATTTGTATAAGTATGACTTCAATACCATTAACAGAGCTCTGCTGCCCACAGGTGTCCATAAAAAAAAAATGCTCACAAATTCAAAATACAAACTTAAAACAATCGTTCAAAAAGTGTTGTTCCTTTAAAAGGAACAACAAAGATAATCTGCAAAACTGCTGTTCCTTTTAAAAGGAACAGCAAGGAAATGCTTTGCAGACATGCTGTTCCGTTTGAAAGGAACAGCAAAAACACTGCGCGAAACTGTTGTTCCATTCGAAAGGAACGGCAGAAAAATATCCTACGATGGTGCTATTCCTTTGGAAAGGAACAGCAAAAACACTCTGCGAAACTGCTGTTCCTTTCAAAAGGAACAATAGAAGTGCTGTTCCGTTAGAAAGGAACAACAACGCGAAAAAAACACAGAATTTTTATTATTTTTCGTTTTTAAAGAAACTAAATTCAAATGAAATAAAGAAGTATTAACTAAACATCCATACCTAGGAAAATAAACTTCATTTAAATTTAATCTTGTCAAACTAAAGTGGAATATAGGAGGACCCATTCCAAGAAGGGCATCTCACTCAATGTTCAAATAATATTGTTCATTCCCTTACATCCATACCTAGGAAAATAGACTTCCTTTCAAGTTAATCGTGTGAAACCGAAGTGGAAGATAAAGTGACCCATTCCAAGAAGCTCATCTCACTTCAAAAATTTCTCGAGATTTCCAAGAATTTATAATGATATTAAGGTGCTATGCATTGTCTCCTTTATCACCTCATTGCATTTAGTCAATTGTTTTTTAAATTTAAATTTATTCATTAATTTCAAAAAAAATATCATATAAATTATATATAGTTGTTTTTATTTTGATTTATGTTTTAGAATTTTATTTTATTTATATTAATATATCAATTAGTGTTATATAAAATATTTTTATTTTTTTATATAACATTGATATTACAAAATATTGTAACAAGTTTTATTTAATTAAATTTTCATGTATTTTTTATCATTAATAATAATAAAATAATTTAAAATAAAATTATAATTTTATTATTTTTTATCATTTTTTAATTTTAATAAAGTATTATTTAAATTATATAAAGTACCAATTCTAAAAACTTAATAATTGTTGTGTTTTATTATAGGAATAAAACTCGAGTTAAAAAAACTCTAGGATGAGAGTTTTCAAAACTCTCATACGACGAGAGTTTTCAAAACTCTCATACGAGAGTTTTCTAAACTCTCATACGAGAGTTTCATTGGGTAAACTCTCGGGCGCAAACTCTCGTCCGAGAGTTTTTTAAACTTTCGACCGAGAGTTTGGCCATGCGTTTAAATGTAACTCTAGGCGGGTTAAACTCTCGGTCGAGAGTTTTATAAATTTCTCGTCCGAGAAATTATCTCGGCCGAGAGTTTCTGGTCAACGAAAAACACAGAAAATTCTGCAGTTTTCAGGAACCTGCAACTTTGGAGGGGCAGAACACCTACAAAAACAAAATGTTATATGTCGGACCAAGTACCATTAGATTCATCTCTGAATCTAGTTTTTGATGATATGAGATTTGTGGAGTTTCATTATAAAATTCAATTTTTTATTAATTTTTTACTAAACTGTGTCACTATGGAATTTCATTTTTCGAAAAATTGCACTGAATGAAAATTCAATAACTTTCTAATGAGGACACCAAAAAATTCAAAAAAATCATGCTGCACTTCCTCTCCCTGTCTACTTCAAAAGGGTACTCTCATTTTTCTTATTGATGGTCACATTGAAAAGAAAATCAAAGGATTATAAAATGTACTGAAACATCACTGTTTTTTTTCTTCGTCCATTTCAAAAAATAATAAAAAATAGTGATTTAATCCGAAAATTACCGAAAATAGTCTGTGCCCTAGTGCAATATATGCAGATTATGATGCTATGGTTTTTTTCCAAAAAATGAATAACCTTCCCTAAAAAAAGTAAAGGATTATAAAGTGACTATTTATGTTTGCCTGAAAATTTCAAGTATATGCAGTTAGTAAACAGGAAATTTACCCCTCTATATGTCAATATTTTTTTTTTTTTTAAATATGGGTATGGAGGTAAGACAATTCTCTACAATTCTTGTTTTTATGTCAAAGCATAATTTGCAATAATAATATGAGTTTAGTGGAGTTGAAGTTGAAAAACATAGAAAATTACAATTTTCAACGTCAAAAAAGGGCAAAAAGTGTTTCCCAACTTCACATTTTCACCTCTTAACCATATCCATTTATTAGCTCACTTAGTTGGTCAAGTAAGAATGAATGTTTGTTTTTATTTGATGGAAAGTTTTAAACACATGGTTGCTTGTTTTCACGTCAGGACAGATCCATCTCCTCATTTTTTTTATCATAAAGCAACAATTAAACTAATTATCGAGAATCAATTGGAAAAGGTCAAAAGAACCTAGATCCATTTCTTTTTTTGCGGTGGTTTTCAACCCCAGCCTCCTAAGGTTAGACAAGGGAGGAAGAAAGGTACCAAACAAGGTAAGAAAACTCATGCATGAGCTTCCACTGAGAAAACCCATGGCCAAAAAGAAAGATATATTCCCTCATTTTCTGGTCCTAAAATTCCTAAGGTTTATGTTAGGAGAAGTGACAGGCTCAAAAAGAAAAACCCTACCTCCATTGAAAATATGCCTCCTGTTATCAATTTCCCTCATTATGAAAAATAAACCATTGAGAAATCCCCTATAGAAAATCATTTACCAGAAATCATTAAAGGAAAATAAATTTAAATTGAAACCTAGGATGAAGAACTCTCAGTTGGAGAAGAACCTACACTATTTGAGTTATTTAATGGAGGTGAAAGATGTCACAACGGGCCTAGAAACAAACTGAGATTGAAGATAAAGATTAGACAACATCTAGACCTTTCCAAATAGGTGATAGATATAGACAGGATTCCATTAAAGAAAATCATAATAAAAAAAAGGAAAATTGTAAGTTATAAAAAATAACTTTGCTATGGAAACCAGATAGAGTAGGAGGTAGAGAATGGAAAAAGTAGAAATTCTTGTAAAGGCGACTAGTGCCCTGAGCTAAGAAGCTAATGAAAAATTTTGGTTTTTGATGATTCATTATTAAGGTGATCTTTGAAATATCACTAATCATGCACTTGTTAAAGTTTATATACGGATTAAAAAAAAAAAAAGAGGAAAGTTGACATTTTGGTTATCAGCAATTTTTTGCTGAAAAGTGCTAACATATCCATTGTGAGCACATTTTTGAAAGAAACAATTTAAGGAAATCACTGACAACTAGTATGTCAGTAAACCATCAGTTCAGGAAGCTAAGGACTAACAGTGGCAATATCAGCGATTAGAGCATGAAAGCATGGGAAAGGAGGAGGTCAAAAAAAAGATCGATTTTGAAGGATAACTAGACCTTATTTGCAGCAAGGGACCTGATCTATAGTGAGGGAAACATTCCGATGATACATTTTATTAGCCCCATTTTCAACATAATTTTTAGCAAGTAGTTTATTTTGGAAAAAATTGATATTTTTAGGAGATATTTTCAAGTGCATGTACTTAGAAGATTCATATTACTATTTTGGATTACTGTAATTAAAGTTTGATATAAAAACCTTTCTTAGTTATTATAATGTTTATAAAATGAAGAAATGTAGAAGGAAAAATGGTTGGTCTTTATTTGAGACATAGCATACTTATGTATTGATTGAGAAAATCTTAATGAATACAATTTTCATGAGCACTTACAAAAATTCTTGTGACGTAGTTCCATGTCTTCTTTCTTTGTTTTGGATTTCCTCATGTGTGGAAAAATGAGTATATGAGATTGGGATTCATATTTTATGATTTTGTTTCTTTAATTCTTAGAAATTAATAATTATTTCTCATTTGACCCTTCTATTGATTTCTTTCATTTTCCTCTAAATTCATTAAACTGCTAAAGGAATTATAGTTACCTTGCTTTTATGTTTTGGTCATAAAATGTGTAGCTATATATCACCTGATAGGGTTAGAATCCTTGCCCAATGGTGTAATGTTTACATATCCCAATCAAAATTCATCATTTCTTACACAAATCTAGCCATAGAGCTAAATGTGTAAACTTTCTACTATATTGACCTTGAGTAGTTGAGTTTAAGAAGAGATCCCTCTCCAGGTTGAAGGGAAATATTTCAACCTCAAAGAGGTTTGAGGTCAGCTTAAATTTTTTCTCGCAGCCAGGGATTTTCTCTAAGATATAGCACAATTGGGGAGTGTATCTGGTGGAAAGGGCTCCAACTCAGGGATTGATCACCTGGGGTAGCTAGTTGGCTCCTGAGTGGTATATAGTCCTGGAAGCATGTTAAATATGTTTCAGTTTGTATAGCCCACTTCCATCACTAGAACTTGGAGGTCGAGTCATGTCATAATAACACTAAGCTCAATTTTACCCTTTAGATATTGTAAAAGTGGGTAAATGTCAGAGGAGGAGTTATATAAATCACATAAAATCAAGAAAAAATTATGGATATTTGTAAATTATTTAAGTTACAATCCTATTACACAATCCCAAACAGAGGAGACACTCAGAAATCGCAAAACCATATTGGTTGGAAGTGTGAACTATCCCAAGTATTGTTGAATAATGTGCAAAAATGTGGAGTGGTTGAGAACATATTTTCATGGGTAGACTTCAAGAAAAGCAAGGATATAAAGAAAATTATTGTTTTGTTCTTTCAAGAGATATTGTAACACAAGCAAATGTTTCTCAATTCTCAATTTATGCCTCATAAAATTCTTCTTACCACCATGGTAAGTAGAGTCTTGCCAACAAAATAATGGGAATGGCACAATATTTTCATAGAAGTAGTAACACAAACATTTTTTCTGCACATAGAAAATTTGGTACTTCACTCAATGATTTTGATGTCAGAGCCTACTTACAGAGTCAATACTTTTTGATAGAGAAAGACCTTGTAGAATTGGTGTTTCCATGCATAGCCAAAAACTCAAGTGAAAGGTGGAGTACCTTTGCAATGGATCCAGTTATGCCAATGACTAGCCTTGAAAAACATATAAGGATGCCTACTGGATATTCTAGGAAGTCAATATTTGGAATTGAAAGTAAAGGAAAGGAACATCAGAAAAATTATGATCATCATGGCTACAAATAATATGAGTTCTAAGAAGCCATAAAAATGAATGAACATCTGCTTGATCTTATTTCTAACATTAAAAAATGGAGAAGAATGTCAGAAAAAATAGAACTTGTCATTTCTTGAGGACAAACAATGTTGGGAAGGGGGGATTGCATGGTCATCTCATGAACTGGTTTGCATGATTTGGATGATCTCCATAGGTTCTTGAGAAGGTGAAGTAGATGATGGAGTATTACGAACACTCCCTCATACTGATGTAGATACTTCTGGATATCCTAAGTCTATGATTTCTGGTTCCTTTTGATTTTTTTCTGTAGAAATTAATAAGTCAGTATTCTACTTCTTTTGCTGGACTATAAATTCCCTGATCAAATCCATAGGATTTTATGTTTCTTCCATTGTAATTTTTTGATGTTTGTTTTTGGAAATTGGAGTCTACAAAGTTGAGGTAGAAAGGCTCTGTTCCTCTATTTCTTGGAATGTATTTTTGGTCCACTGCTCCTTATTCATGAATTTTTCAATTTCAGGCCTTGGAGTATGATTATATGGAGTTTTTTTTTAATTCAACTCTTAAATTTGAAATAATATTGAAGGGGTCATAAGAATAGGTGAAGCTTGGCTGAAAATTCATATTCTTTGAAATAGTATCTGCCTTAATGGAAGCTGATCTGGTATTGCAAATGAAGGAACCAAATTTTGACTTGATATTTAACACCGTGAATTCCTTTTCCTTGAAACAAAATGTATATCATCCATATTAATAATCTTCCTAATATATTACAAAGAGAAAATTATCATTGTAACATATTTTGGAAACTTATATGGTGTTAACTCACAACCATATACCTTGATTTCAGTATAGTTCTGGAATAAATACCACTCTCTAGTTTTGACTTGCTCACTTAAGTGAAGGATCCTTTTAATATATTGACCAATTATGGGCTCACTCTAGCTGTTGATAATCTGTGCTACTATACGAATGAATGAGTCAATAAAATCTAAAAAAGAGAATTTGTCTGAAACGGACCTGACCATCTCTGTCCAATGAATTACTGAGAGGTTGACTCCCTGTTCATCTTACTTATTGAGTGTCATAGGAAATGAATATCCTTGCTGAAACAAAAACATATATATATATATATATATAAGTACATAGATTTACTTAAACATCCCTTGGGTTGTAAAATTCATGAATTTTTCATTCACATTATCAGCCAAAAATTGATTGTAATTATACATGAAGGCATGTTGATGATATTTGGAAAAAATGGAGAAATATCCAAGGATGGGTTCATCTACTGTCTTTTCATCTGGATATCCTAACAAGAAAGATAGTAAAGAGATGATATGTCTGGTGGCTTTAGGGAACATTGAGAATGGATAGGGTGGATTCCTATTTGGTAATTCAACATCATCAGGTAAAAAGGTTTCAAAGATTTGGTCTTTTTGAGGAAAAGTAAGCTTATGGTATAGCTCCATAAGAGCTTCTTGAGAGAACATGCTTAAGGAATCATTTTGAGGGATTAAAAGAATATTATTAATGGTCTCTGTAGGGATGGATATTATAATTTTTCCATTCTAAGCTACCATTTCTCTTTTTATGGGGTCATATCTGGTTTGACACCAGATGACCAGATCTGGGAAGTCATGGGTTTGAGGGAATGAGAAAATGGGTGGAAGAGATTCACAGATCTTTATTTCATCTTGGTGATGAAGATATTTTCGCTTCAGCCACAGGTATAATTCATGGAATTTGAATTCGCACTCTACGTCGAAAATTCCATAATAAGAACCAGCAAGGGGAATGTGGTCAAGGTCAACCGAGGTAGAAGTGGGAGGATTTTTTTCAGACGTAGATTTTTTTCTCTTTGAATTTGGGGCCATGTTCTCACAGGAAAAGAATAATAATTAATATGTTGATTTTCTATGAAACGATAGAAAACTTCTGAGAACAATGCACAATTCAGCTCAAAAAAAATATAATCCAACAATAAACGATGAATACAACAAAAGTGGTAAAAGGAAGGATGAGGCTTCATTTATATAGTGGTCAAAATTTCCATTATGAGGTGATTGTTTGATAATATGATCATTGCAGTTAAATGCCAAGGGTGCACGAGCTCGGTAATGAAACGACTAATCAATGGCTAGGGAGTGGGTTTAATGAGATAGAAGGAATAATGCTAAGGAGCAGGGTTGCAATGGAAAGGTGAGGTGGCAGCATCTTATTTGGTTTCAGGAAATAGTCAAGTATAATGTTTAACCAACCGTTGGTGGGAGTGGAAACCATAGTTGGGGAGAAAGTGGATTTCAGATGGGGTAAGTGGTGGTTTGTGGTTTTGAGTTGGGGTGGGTCGGGGGGGATGAGTGCGAACTATCGTGAATGTGACACGTAGGGAGGGCTTGCCATCAGTAAAAAAAACTTTTCAGACCCTCCCCTCGCCGTTAATGGGAAATGGGAAAGGGGCTATGAAAATACTTACCTGCCATTGATCTGGGCGAGGAAAAGATCCACCCTTCGAAATTGTTTGAGCGATAACACAAGCTACAAACGCTTTTGTTGTTTACCGAACTTTAGGATAAAAAAGTATGTTCATATACTACAATAAGGATTAATTGCTTAATGAAGCAATTTAATCAAAATCTAAAAGATAATTAACTCCTCATTTAAAAATCTTGGCGCATTCAAACATGCAACCTTTTTCCAAATTTATTTTGGAGCTAAGCAATCAATTTTTATTTCTTTTCCTAACGTTTTTTTTTAACTTTCCCTTCATTTTTTAGGGCAACTTATTCCTATCATTTTCGTGATATGAATGATTATATTTATCATGTCCTACCATTTTTTTTATTTTTTCTATTCATATCCAAACTTTAAAATATAAATATATATATATATATATATATATATATATATATAAATATATTAATTCTAAATTTTCAAAACCAAATAATGTTACAACAGTTGACATATAATAACATACATAATTCAACTCCATATAAATTCTCACAACTTTGATTCTTGAAGGGACATCTTATTGCTCCTCAAGGACTCCTAAGAAATCTCAAGCTCATAAATAAGTTTGTCAACTTCCTTCTCTTTCCCTACAAGAGCATTATGATATATCTCAACAAGCATGAGTAGGTGATATTTATTTGACAGGATTTGTAGATAGTTATATTTCATCTATACAAATCCCTTTCTAAGGGTCAGGAAATATATAAGTGAAGGCTCTCATCCTACATTGTCATGTGACACTACAATTCACCAACAATAATATTTCACCAATAACAGTGTATCACCATAATGCCTTGTGGTTTCCTTAATATTATCTATGTTCATATTCTATTGGTCTTCCAAGTTATAGGCATGAGTAGGCTTGTGAGAAACATTTACCTCATTAACTGATGGGACTAGGTTTGCATGGTTGGCTACCTATCTTATCATATTTGCACACCACTTTGGAATCATCATCAACTATCCTTGCCTCATTATTTTCTTTTTACTCATTATCTAAGCCAAGTGAGGACAATCATTCTATAGCAATTTATGACTTTGTTTCATTCCAAACTCTTGTTCTAACCCGCTGGGGTGAATCTGTGATAGCTTCATTTTCAACAGGTGTGACTTTTTCCAATTCATCCTAGAAGGTTTTTTCCTTAGCTACTTTTTTATCTTTGTATATTTTTTTTCATTTTTTTTATTTTCTTCCATTGAAGACGCCCATTATTCCATGTGCTCTATCATCTTTGCAAATAAATTTCCATAATTTTCAATTTTTTGTGCAAGGAATTCTTTTTTATTTGGAAACATTTTTCCCTTGTTACAATATGTCCTTCAAACCCAACATTTTTCCAAGAACATGCTTTGATACCACTCTATTACTCCTAATTGGAAAATAATAGTAATATCAAAACATTCACTAAATTGTAGCTAGAAATTTTCACACGTGTAGGCACAAGTTTACACAAATAGAAATAGATCATAAAACCATAGAATAATGACCATATGACTAAGCCATTTTATTGATTTTAGAGTTGTAACTAAACATTATTGAGTGAATATATAGAAATTGGGCTTGCTACTATAAAAATTCAATACTCATATGAGAAACTAAGTGGAATGTCCAACTGAAATGGCTCAATCTTTCCAAATGCACTACCAAAAATTACTATTATTGTTGTTGTATCTACTGGAGGAAAGCTATGAAATGGACCATCAAAACTACTCCAAAATTTCCAAAAAAATTATAGAGAGGCTCCTCACACCCTAACCAATAAAACCCAACAATATTTTGAGTTAATTCAAAATAACCTGGTATGCCCAACATAGTGCGAAAATCCAAGATAAACCAAAAATTTATCTTGCTATAATAATAAGGATTTCAGGCCCAAATATCACCCAAAAATTTCTGTAAAATTAACTGGAGTCTCCTTTCACCAAATCCACAAAAACCGAGAAAAATTCTAACGTTGAATCCACTAGTCACTGAAACCCCAAAATCAATGTGCAACCCTTCACAGTCTACCAGTGAGCTACAAAAACAAAACTACTACAAGAATGCACAATTTCCCCAAAGAGAAACTCCTACAAATTCTATCAAAATTATTTCCTCAAACTTCCGGCCAAAATAAGCTCCAATACCCAGAAAAACACTATTTCTCAACCCTTGCAAAATTGTTGGAAATCCAACCCACAATACTTGATCCTCTAATGAGTAATTCAAACTGCCTCTATACCCAAGGAAGGGAAAACTGAGTGAATACCTACAATAAATATCTATGGAAATCCTGAATTGGACTCCCCAAAATACCTCACTAGGGAGACACTTGAATTTCTCTGAAATGGGGTGGAATTTTGCTTGGATATTCCTTGTGCTAAACAACACTGGTTGACTTTGTTAAGAAGGTCAAGTAAATTCTCCAATTCTAAAATGAAATGCTAAATAGAATAATCAAAATGAGGCTCTATCCTTCCTTTTATTGTTTTTTTCCCTTCCTAATACCATGGGTCAATTTCTCTCACACTATGATTTGATCTCATGGTTTGACTCTTCCCATGGTTCGATTTCCATATTGGTAACCTCCACAACTTCACTTTAATTTTTATTTTCTCCTAAGTTTGGCCTTCTTTTCTCTCCAAAAATTATATTAAGCCCTCATAACCCATTTTCCTAAGTTTATTTGCCAAAAATATTTATTATTCACCAAAATTGTAAAATTGATCATTTCCCTTAAAAAAAATTATTAATTGGAGACATGATAGTACAATTGGAAGTATCAGTCCTTAAAAATATATATATATATATATATATATATAATTGAAAGGTTTCTCACCATGTCGATTAGAGTTTGCAGTCACCTTAGAGAAAACGTGTTGTTGAATATCGAGCAAGCCATCATACGTAACGTATGTGGTGCCATTGGAAAGAAGTTTAAATAAAAATTGGTGAAATACTTAAGCCAAGGTTAATTGTGTCATGTATACATTTTGATGATATTGCCGCATGTTGAGAGTCAAAACAATCTTTGAAGATTTTTTGAGTGAATATGTTTTAAAGGTATTTTTAGTAGAGTATAAAATAAAAAATATAAAACGTTCACAAGTCAAAGTAACCAAGGCAACCATAAATTTTAAAGGAAATAATCTTTTGAGGTTGAAGTTTATAAAAAAGGAAGGTTCTTTAAAAGAATTTTTTGATGCAAACTTTCGAAACAGGATTGCATAAGGAAGTTCCTTTTGTAGAAGGTTTTGTTGGTTATTAAAAAGTGTTTTTTAAAAGGTTGGAATTATTAAAATAATTAAAAAGGTTTTTCCAAAGGTTTTTTTATTAAAAATAAAAAGAGGTACATGACAGGAAGGTTTCTAAATTTTTTTTGGAAGGCATGATTAATGGATATGCATTGGCTAAAAAAAAAAAAAATCTAGCATGACAATGCTTTTTTGGGTTAATATTGTGCCTTACAAGGGCGCATATTGAAAATAATTTTTTTAGGGGCTGCGATATGGAGTGAAGCCTCATGCAATAAGGAAAGCAACCATAAGATAGAAGAAAGACAAAATTCATGGGTCGCAAAGCATGACTGAATAAAATTAATAAAATAATAGGTAGAGAGAATTACCATGTTTAGAAAGTTTTAGGTTGTATTCAAGGAACTGATAAGTATAGGAGAAGACAAAAGAGAAATCAAGGTTTATTGGTGTAGCGTGGATCTGCTATGACCTCCTATGTTTGCTTGTAAAAACTTTGACTTTTGGGTTTTCAAAATGAAAAATTTTCTTTGAGGTAAAGAGTTAACTGAGTATCGATCTAATAATGCATATGATGAAATATGTGATTCTTTAGCATTTTATTTTATAAAAAAAAGCATTAGATGAGAAATTTCAGTGCAAGGTAGAAAAATCTAAAACTTCCAAGGAAGCATGGGATATCCTTGAACCAAATTTGGGTACAAAGGGAAGTGACATGCAACAACATGTTGTGTTATAGTATGTTAAAGAATCAACAGACAATTCAGTCGCATATATAAGAGTAGTTGATTGAGAATCTGGGAGGAAAATAGAGCTTGGATAATCCCACACAAAAGTGGATGATGGTCGTGAAGACTGTAAAAGTGAAACCCATTATAAATGCATGCTATGGATGAAGAAGATGAAACAAATATTGTAGAGAGAGAATTTAAAGCCTCTGTATGTGAAGTCAAGCAAGATAATATTCATGTGGATAGTGCCTATGATGTTGAATCCCAATGTGATGAAACACATATGGATGATGACTGCAAATTGACATGTGAATTGGTGATTCTAGCCGAAATTAATGAATTTAGTGAAGTTGAAAATGTTAATGAGAACATGCACGTTAGGATATCCCACAATAGAGTGGATGAAAATTATGTTGATATTAACTTTGATGAAGATAATTTAAATGGTAATGAGTGGTTTCACATGATAAAACAAGAAAATTCATTGATATGTTGTTATTTGGTGAGAGAAGCTCACTTGTGTTTAGAAGCTAAGCAGAAGACAACATGTTTCTAGCAACAGAGTTTTGTAAAGGAGTGGAAGAAAATGTAGAGAATGAAGAGGAGGAGAAGAAAGCTATCACTGAAGATAATAAGGAAAATATTTTTAACATTGATTTTGAGAGTGTAGGTAAACATGATAGCATTATAGTTCAAAACGAAGATGAATAAAGGGAAACAAGAAAAACCATTGAAGTTTCTAAAGACAAAGAAGAAACCATAGAAACAATTTTGAACAATGGAGTCAAGAAGAAATAATATTCTACTATCAATAAATATGGCACAATGAAGATCAATAATATGAAGCGCAAGAAGCAGATCAAAGTTCACATTTTGAAGATGAAGAGTTGTCGTAGCAGTCCATGGTTGAAATGATATCTGAAGATGAAGTTGTAGAAGAAAAAATCGGAACGCATCAAGAGAAGTCAAAGAAAAAATGCAGTAGTAGCAAGTAAAAAAATATGGAGCTTACGGCAAGAAATCACAACAAAAAATGAAAAAATTTTGAGGATATAGAATTTGGAAGAAATGAAAAATAAAAAAAATAAAACATTTTAGTCATTATAAGCCTAGTTGAGATTAAGACAAATAAACATGTTTAATTTAACATTGATTCACTTTCTAGCGGGCATAGTTGAGTCATGTTTTAGTTACATTTATTCATATGCTAGTAATTAATGGGGAGTGTTGGAAATTGTAATTACTCCAATGTGAATATGATGCATGAAGTGAGAAGTTGAGTTGAGTTGAGTTAAGTCGAGGTCAATACTAGAAGTTCAATTTCATTCTATATTTGGAAATGTTAAATTTAGTGAGTGTTTCCATGTTGAAGTTAGCACCAACAGTTTAGTCACGAGTTAAGAAGTATAAACACCCCATGATGGGTTCATTGTAACCAATTCAATTTTTCATGATCCATAGATGAGCAAAAATTCATATTGTTTATGTGTGAAATTTTTTTCCTTTTCTCCTTTGTCTTTCCAACGTAGAAAAAAAATGATAAGATAATATATTGGGATAGTTCAACTAATCTCAAATTTTCAAAGAGTGATTGAACAAATTTCTTATAGATCAATGTTCCTTCAGTTGCAAATATTAATACTAATGGAAAACAAGGGTGAGGAAAAGTACGACTTTTATGCTGCTCATGAATGAAAATATGAAAATAAATGAACAAAAAAGGCAAGTGGGGAATCTAGGATTGTTTTTATATCGATGTACCAAAATATACCTACTTTTTTATGTCTATGTGGGCATGAAGGAGCTCAAAAGTTTTATTATAAACACTAGCTTTCTCAACCACCCCATCTTCTCCAAGCTCCTGTAAAGGTCTGTGCAGGAATATGGGTATGAGTAGAAAAGAGGCCTGAAGATCCCCTTCAATGTTATGTTGTTTGAACATATCATTTATCTTCTCAACAACCAAGAAGATGTGACTCAAACCATAAGTCTTAGTTTCCTGAAGTAGGCTAGTTTTATGTCCTCGTGAATCTTTAAACTTACGAGTTTTGGTCAAATTTAATAGATATGTACTATCACAATAAGATGTACTCCTAATGAATGTAGTTTCCACAGGTATTAATATTTAAAACCCTTGTAAAAAAATAATATCAACTTCATGAAAAAATGCAATCAAAACAATCATTTTAGAGGGTGTGTGTCCTTTCACGTCTCAATGTCTAGAAAACATTACAAAAAGAGGTATGGTGGGTTTAGGGGTCATACTTTGAACCTCTTTACAATACAACATGTGAGGACCCAACCTAGGTCCTCTAATTAAAACTAACTTTAATCAAACTAATTTCACAAAGAAAATAACATGTTTATAACACAAGAAGTTTTGACAAACAACATTTTGTGACAATAGTATATAAATAAAATTTTATTTAAAATATATGTAAATATGTAAGGAATTTGATTTGTAACAATTTACATAAATAAATAAAAACAAACAAACAATACCTATTTAGTGGCTTGGTTAGGGTGCTCTTGATGAGGCTGCTTGATTGGATTTACCACCTTACCAACTAGAAATTTCTATTTGATTTCCTATACTAGGAAACTTCCACAGGTTCCCTAGACCTCTTAGCCCAAGTGCAGCAACAACTACCATGACAGTGTGTCTAAAAATTGGTCCAATTCTTTCCAACCACAACCAAAACCAACCACCTCAATTCTCCTTCTTTCATTTCCCTCTAAATTTTTTCCTTCCATGCCAAAAAAAATAAATACTAAAATATCCCACTTCTAATCTCATCTTCCTTCCCTTTATGTATTTTCCACTCATCCACCTCAAGCGCCTCCCATTAAGGCCATAAATACGCCCTATTCTTTCAATTTAATGACTTTAGCTTCCATTCCTATATCTTATCCAGAAATAAAATTGATGAGACAGCTTGTCAAACCTTGGGAAATGAAATATTAATATTTAATTTAGAAATAAATTTGAAAAGACAACTTGTCCAAATTTGGGAGTGAAATAGTGATATTTAGTTCATAAATAAATTTTAGGAGACAACTTGTCAAACATTAGAAAATTAAATAATAAATAATAGTAAAATATTAATAATAAGTGATAACTATACAATTACAAATTCACAAGTATATAATAATTTAATATTAATAAGTATATACCAATATAAATTAATAATTATAAGCCAACATTTTAAAGTTAATTAAGCACTAATCAATATTATCCAATAATCAAGTTTAACCATTTATTTTATCTTGTAAAATTTTAATCTTTAGAGTACTAGTGTATTTGTTCAAGGTGTGAGTATGTGGCTAGCATACACATACCTCATACTTATACTACTAATGATTATCAAAGTCAATCACTCAACGAGTAGGGTAATATGATAATGTAAAATAACAAGGCATTAAAATAATGTGCAATTGATCTATTCATTTATTTCTTGAGTTTGCATTCTAAGCTATGGTCATTGATCATTACAGTTAAATTCGTTTCATTATCAATGAATCATTATCCATTACATTAAAAAATAGAACCAAATGCTTTTAGATTTTTAATTTGTAAAGCAACTTTGTTGCAATATTATGGCTTGTCAATACTACATGCCCAAAAAATCATAACACATTTCATATTACATTTGTACATTTTTGTAAATTAACAAATTTAATTAAAAGAACAAAAAGAGCATAACTACTTTTGCGATAAATCTCAACTTTAATTTGTGTATATTACAAATAATATTCTAGAATATCCTATGGAGGT
The DNA here is from genome assembly GCA_034641835.2 of Pinus albicaulis. Classification (NCBI taxonomy): domain Eukaryota; kingdom Viridiplantae; phylum Streptophyta; class Pinopsida; order Pinales; family Pinaceae; genus Pinus; species Pinus albicaulis. Next base: position 1,778,060,855 of record CM076575.1, read on the forward strand.
TAAGTCCTTACCATCAACTTAATAATTATAGATCCCTATTCCAAAATAAACATACTTAAACTTAGAAAAAAGTATAAACATCAATAATGGGCATACTCTTTAATAAACTTTAATATGTATTATTATTTATATTTATATGGAACTATTTTAGTTGGGGATGGAAAATTTCCCAACAAAACATGGTTCATATTTATAAATATAATTTTATTTCATGAATTTTAATTGTAAAATTTTATATTTAAATATTAATATACAAATTAAAGATATTATAAATATTTGGGAAAAAAATTATATTAAAATGATACTTTATTTTTAAATCTTAAATATATTTACTATTAAATTGGATTAAAAAAATAAATTAAGCAAATATTCACATTATATTAAAAGACAAGAAATTTCATAGCATACAATCATGAGTGTGTTCTGTGCCTCAGATGGAGGAAATCAGAGATGAAGAGAAGAAGGACTCTACCCCGGTAGGGAGAAACCAAAGCCTTGCAGTTTCATTGTTTGTATTAAAAAACATCTATTAATCGAAATCATGCATTTAAGAGTTGATACAATGTGTTTTCCACATGTGCATACAAAATGGAGCATGGCATGCCAACTAAAAGGTGCATGATCAAGCCAGATGTCCCTGATACATGGTGTGCCAAAAAATTGCATGAACGAGCCACTCAGCTCTTGTTTTTTCTTCTTCGAGGTGGTGGAACAATAGTAACATGTAGAGAAATAAAAATGTGGAGAGAGGGAAAACCTGAGCTTTGTCGTTTCACCCTATGTTACATTTTTTCGCATTGAAACTACAACATAGCCATGCTAGAACCATATTGCATGAACCTTCAAACTGTTAGTATCTGTTGAGTTCTCCTCTTGGATGTAGCAGCCCTAGGGGCTATGGTGAGGAGACATAGGAGTGTCGGTCATCAAAGGGACAGTATCCTGGCGTGAAGGGGGATGAGACACATAGGTGCAAGTGAAGGGTGAGGAGGAGGAGCTGGCGAGTGGAGAGTGGGATGGGGAAGGGGTCAGGGAAGAAGGGGTGGGGAGGTTAGGCAGAAAATCTAGGTGCAAAACACTAGTAAGACACCTGAGAGATGAGACACCATGGCTATGGTGAGGAGAGAGATCAGCAATCCAAGCAATGAATTTCATTCTCTCTAAGGCACGATATTTTAACTAGCAAGCAATAATATTCCTAAGTTCCCAAATCATTGGGCAACCCCAGTGTAATTTACTTGCCTCCATGGCCAGGAATTCCCTACATATGTAGTTAAGAATTACACTATCAAATATGGTGGAAATAGTAGCACCATCGAAGTTGGTGGGGGAGCACCCACGACCTCTCCCTCTACCATGGTGCCTGTCTCTTCTCCTTTATCGATTCATGGTAACATAGAATAACTTTGCATACAGGATGTCTAACAATCTGCTAAGGAGAATATTAGGAGGAGAATGCAGCCTAGATAGGGGGTGAAAATGGGGTTGAAAATTTTAATGGTGGGGCCCTGGGATGGGGAGATCTCATACTTAGAGCACATGGGACACTAAATGACACATGGTGTGGAGGGTGATCCAAGTGAGAGTTGGAGGTTGGGTTCCTTAGAGTGAGAGCATGTGACCATGGGGCCACCCGGATCTAAGGAGATGAGGTCACATTCAGATAATTGTAACCATTGAGGAAGCTAGATTGCTATCATTGGGGAAAAAGGGGAAAAATCTCATTGGGATGATGATCCTCAATTCCTTTTTTAACCATGTGATTGGCAAGAGATTTTTTCTTATGCTTGAAATGGGAGAAAATGATGGCTTCTTGATGAGAAAGCATAAGTGTCAGCCTTTCAACCAAGTATTATAGGTGCCAACCCAAGGATAACTTGGTTGTTGGGGGTCCACTATGGATTTTTTGGCAATTTGGATTGAGATCTTTGAGTCCCCTTCCACCACTAATGGGAAGAGATGAGTATTTTGAGTGATCCAGATTCATTCTATTAGGGCCCCCATTTCTGCTACATTGTTTCTCTCAAAGCCAATGTAACCCCTTAATAGATGAATAATTACCCTTGAATGGTTCCTAAAGACACTTTTGATACCAACCTCCCTCGGGTTGCCCTTGGATGCACCATCGAAATTGAGCTTGAAGTGGTGGGGGGGAGGGGGGACCAGGAGGAAAGGGAGGGGGAACTAGAAGGGGGAGATAGGATGGAAGGGCTGAAATGTGGTGGCTTGATATTCCAACAGGTAAGGAATTTTTTTTTCTTTTTTCTGAGGGGGATCTTGGTGATCTTGAGGTGACCAATATGAAAGGGATAAGGATTCCTAGAGGTGATTATGAAAGATATTCCAAACTACTTCATGGGATTTCAAGGTGTGGTTGAATATTATGTGATTGCGTTTGTTCTAGACCTCCCATCTTAAGAAGAGAGGAGAAATAGACCATATACAGTTGAGAATGACATTGCTGAAAGGTGAGATAAGTGAGTGCGTGAGGGTGTAGGAAATTAAATCAGGATATCTATTGCATTTGAGAAAACCATGCTCCTACTTGTTCTAGAGGCAGGTTAGGTAGATACATGAGAGGAATAAATGATCGAGGGTCTTCAATTTTGAGTGACATAGAGGGCATCTGGACAGTCCTTGAAATCATTTTTTATGAGATTATCCTAGGTGAGGACACGATGCTTGACAAGGATCCACATGAATGTTTTTAATTGTTTCCATGTTTTAAATCTCCAGAGTTTGACACATAAGGGGTATCACTCAATGGTGAGAGGAGATGAATGAAGATGATAGGCTTCTTTGACTGAGAACATACCTGAGTTTGTGTAGCCCGTGTTTTTCTATTGTTAATCTCTTCATCAAGGTGAGATCGAGTGTGATCATTATACTCCTCTAGACAAAGAATATATGTCTCCCAATTTCAATGTCCTTGTCCTTTTCTGTATAACTAGAATTGTTGAAAAACTATGTTCCCTTGTTGATAGCTCGAGCCTAACTAAGCGGGTTAGGGAGAAAATTCTCAATCCTTGGTTTTTGTTGCCAATATTTGTTCCATAAATTGGCTATGAATCTATCCTATATCTCCTAGAAGCATCAGGATTGAATCAGAGAGTGACCTTGACTAGCAAAATTCATATTAGAAATTCAGATGGAATGAGGGATAAGCAGACCAGGTCCTGTTAGGCGGTGTTGATGGATTATTTTTCCTGAAAAATTGTGACCTATGGTTACTAATTGTGTTTGATTCATTTCCACCATAATTTGGCTCCCATGGCTATGTTTTCCTTCTCCAAATATTTGAGCCCCAATCCACCGTGCGATTTAGGGAGGCAGATAGTGTCCCATTTGACCAAACACCATTTATGATTAAAGTAAACTCCCCCCCAAAAGAAGAATCATTGAATGTTTATGATGTTTTTAAGGACCCACTTTCGAGAAAAAAGAACTAAGAAAGGATAGAGGGGAACTTCTTGGAGGATGAACCTGAGGAGAATGAGCTTGTTTGATATGTTAAGGGAATGTTGGGTCCATTGTAGGAGAGTTTGTCTAACAAATCACACCATGAGGAATTATTAATGGCTAAGTTAGTGAGGGGGGATCCCAGATAATTGGAGGGGAGATTGGTTGTGGTGAAGCTGAGAATGCGTTGGATGTTATGTTGGGTGATGGTTAGAGTGTTGAAGAAGAATATTTTGGATTTGTCCTGGTTGATCTCCATTCCAGAGCCCTCAAAGAAGGGGTTGAGGATGGATTTCATCTTCTTGGATTCTTGGATTGATGGATGATTCATGAGGAGTGTATCATCAATGAATTTTTGGTGAGAGATTGTAGCATTGTTGTGGATGGAGAGGCCTTGAAGGGTCGCTTCAGACATGCTCAATTTGATGTTCTGGCTCAAGCCTTTTTTCATGAGGATGAAGAGGAACGGCAAGAGCCAGTCACATTGGCGTATAACCTTGGCAGGAATGAAGATGTTAGATGGAGATCCATTAATCAAGATTGAGAAAAAATGGGTGGAGATGAGAGACGTAGCCAATTATATCTAGGTGGTTTCAAATCCAAAGGCTTGAAGAATTTTTTCAATGTAGTGATAGCTTAGTTTTTCAAGGGCCTGGTTTTTTGAGGATCTATATAGAATGGTTGATTTCGTGTGCTAGGATGGTGTCATCTAGAATTTTTATTCCTTCTACATAGCTCGTTTAATCTTGGGAGATGAGGAGAGGGAGGAGATGCTTTAGTCTATTGGCTATAAATTTGGAAATCGTTTTGTAAATAAAATTGCATAGAGATATAGGTCTATGTTTACCTAGTGATGTTGCATTATCTTCCTTTGGAATGAGAGTAAGGAACATGGCATTAAAACCCATAGGAATGGATCTGGAGCATCCAGTTTCCTCCATGATATCATGGATTTACTTCCCAAGTAAGTGCCAACATTGTTTTAAGAATGAAACAATGAATCCATTTAGGTCAAGGGACTTTCCATCTGCCATTTGGGGGAGGGCTTCCAAAAATTTTGAGTTTGAGACTCGCTGTATCAGGGCCTCATTATGCTTTTTAGTGATGAGGTGGGATATTTTTGCTGCAATTTGGTTGATTGCATCTATGCACGGGGTCAGAACCTCCTTGAAAATTTTCGATAATTAGTGGCCAAGTCTTCTTCAATGTCCTTCTAAGTTTCCACCATTTTTCTAAATTTTGTTCTAAGAAGGAATATTCGATTGTTGGCTCTGTGTTGAATGGAGGATTTGTGGAAGAAGGAGGTGTTGTGCTCTCCATCCTTTAACCACTAGACCCTGGATTTATGCTTCCAGTATATTTTGTCTTACTTGTAGTGCTCCTCCATTAGTTGGAGTAGTGAGTTCCAGGAGAGATAGATTCCTTGGAGCATCTATTGACGATGATTTATTGTTGCAGGGAAGCCATTTCTTTTTCCAGGAGCTCTTTTTCCTAAAATATATTGTCAAAATATTCTTTATTCCATTTATTGATTTTGATTTTGACCTACTTGAGTTTTTCTTGAAATATATACATCTTGAATCCCTTACAGATGACCATTCATTTCCATTATCCCTTGATTTTGGAAATTATGTTAGGACTCATGAGCTATAATTTCTCGAATTTGAAGGTTTTCTTTAGAGGATTTCCAAAGGTTCTATAGGAAAGAGCTATGGGAAAGTGGTTAAATCCTACAGAAGGGACTATGGTTGCTGCAATTTCCTGTCCATTGAGTAGAAGATCCTCTGAGACAAGGAACCTATTTATCCAAGAGATATTTGGCCAGCTCCACCTCTCTTGTTTTTCTAGGTGTATAAGTGATTGGAGGTTTTGTGGTCAACAATGTTGGAGTCCTCAATGAAGGAGTTTAGCATTTCAAATTGACTATCTAGTTGGTGATTTCCTCCCTTCTTTTCCTGGAGGGAAGAGATGATATTGATGTAGCCCCTATTATCCATTTGTAGGTATCTAGAATGGGTTTAAGAGATGAGAGGTGCTCAACAAAGGCTAAATTTTTGGGTGGGGTTTTGGGTCCATAAACATTGGAGATGGAGCCACAAACATTTGTTCCAAGAAGATGGAAGGAGTAAGTAATGACAGTTGGGTTAAAGGAGATAATTTCCATACTTATTATGGAGGGATTCCAAGCAAGTCCCAAGCCTCCATATGTGTCATATGTATCCATTGTGATGTTTTTGGAAACTCTCCATAACTTAGAGATTATTGCAATGAATTATTGACTGGAACATTTGGTTTCTTGGATGAGCAAGATTGTAGGTCAGTCTTGTTGGATATTCATCTAAATAATTTTGTTCTTTGTGGGTTTCTTCATTCCCCTTATGTTATGGATATAATATTCATGGAGAAAGGGATGGTTGAGAGGAGTATACCTCCGAGATATTATCATACTGCCATGATTCCACTAATTTCCACCCAAGTGTGCCCATTCTTTGAAGAGTTGATTTTCTGCCTCGCTTTTTGAATTCCTTGTCACTTTTATTTATTCTTTGTTTTTTATTGTAAAAACTCCCGACTGCATTTTGGATTTCACTTTCAGGAGAGTTGCAGCAAGGAGGTGGATATTCTTGTCAGGTATTGTGTTGTCGACATTCTTTCAGCAAGTGTCGTCCATGGAAATGATGTCCAACCCTTCAAGGTTTGTGATATCTTCTTCTTCGTCTATAAGAGCATCCTCAACATGGGTTGGAAGGTCCTGCTTTGTTAGGGTTTTTGAAGCTCCCTAGTTTTCCCCTTTATCTAAATTCATGTTTCATTCTTGGTATGAGACTGAATTGGACTCAAAAGGATCTTCCAAGATGTTGGTGGTGTCCTATAGAATATCTTCTATAACTTTGAATTCATTGCTTGACTCTGTGTGCTTTCTCTGCACGAGTTGACCCTTCTTCTTTGTGTGCCTCCTTTTCGGGGAAATCTTGGTGAAGCATTGGAGGATGATTGCTTGGGGTTGCTGAGAAGGTAGTCCCTAAACAAATGGGCATGTTGATGCCATTTCCTACAATTGAAGGGCACATGCTTGTATTCTAGCATTTGGAACCAGTATTTGTCTTCAAATTCTAGGGCTATGACTTATGGAAGAAATCCTAAAATATCTATGTAAACACACATCCTTGCAAAGGTTGCATAGAAGCCCTGGAAATTTTTCTCAAAGAGACATAAATTTTCCTAGGATGTTTTTTTTGTCCCTTAGGATATCATGGTCCATGATATTCATAAGGGAGTGAATAGAGATGCACCCATATTCTTGCCCATGATAAATCTTCCTTTTCTAGTCTAAAGCGCAGAGTCTATTGCCTCATGTAGAGGCCTGTAGAGTTTAGGAAGTAGGTTCCTCCTTTTAATACATCCTTGAGGTCATATTGGTGAGATAATACCATCATGAAAAGTCCCTTAGATCCTAGATTTACGTTATAGTGCGCTTCAGGTTTCCACCTCTTTGTTATCTAGTGTATGGAAATTTTTTTTGTCGACTAGAGTCCAATGAACCTGCATATCAAGACATGATCGTCCATGTACTAGATGTTGTTGTTTAAAATTTTGAGAGGAATGTGCGAGCGGGGTATCTTCTCTAATTTTTCTTTGCATGTGTTTGTGCTTCTTTGTTGAGGTTACGAATTAGGTGGAATTTTTTTCTTTTTAGTGTCTTGCATTACAGAGTCATAGATTTTATCATTTTGTGGGGTTGTTTTTCATTGTAGCACTACTGGGTCAGGTCAAAATGCATGTAAGTCATCACATGACTGAGGGGAAAGGAGGAGTTGCAGACTCCTCCCCCAAAGAGTTCCATGATTATGGGCACCATAGGTCAGCGAGGTAGGGGGAGCAAAGGAGATGACGATGGAGGGGGGTGTGAAGGGAGGGAGGACTTACATAGCTTAGTTAGAGAAGCACACATCAACTTGTAAAAAAACAAATCAAATTAATTTATTTCCACACAAAAAATTATAATTTTATTTCATCATGATATTATAAATTAATTAAAATATTCCAAAATTTATAAATTTTCTAAAAAACCCTATTTACTATTAAATAAGTTAATTTATTACCACAAAAAATTTTATCATTGTATTTCGTCACTGCATTTCTTGTGAAAGGTTTGTTAATCAAAGTTATCAAATTGGTGATTATAGAAATATAATGTAAACACTCTTAGACAAGAAGGTCATATTTATTTGGTATATCTTTATTCCATAATAGGTATACAAGAAAACCATATTTATTTGAATTGCATACTTTAAAGATAATTAGAAATTTGACAAATAGAAATAAGATAAAACAATTGAGTCAAACTCAAATAACTCTTAGACAAGAAGGTCATCTTTATTTGGTATGTCTTTCACTAGTATAAAATGATGAAATTAGTGACTAGGTGACTAAAAAAGTTACTCACCACAATTATTTCAAGTGAATTACTACTAAATTTGAGAAATTTTAAGTGACCGAACTAAAAATGACTAACTTAAATGACTAATTTAGTCTATGGATAAAATATACGACTAGATAATAAGTGACTAAACTAAAAATTACTAACTTAAATGACTAATTAGTCATTTAAGTTAGTCATTTTTAGTTTGGTCACTTAAAATTGCTCAAATTTAGTAGTAATTTACTTGGAATAATTGTGGTGACTAACGTTTTTAGTCACCTAGTCGCTAATTTCATCATTTTCTACTGGTGCACATAGCACCGACTGAGTGATTAATGGCTATCTAAAGGACTTAAACCAAATTAATCGAGGGGGTTAAAAATACAATTGAAAAAACAACATTAACACACACGTGATAATTCACACTAGAATTCATCCTCTCATAGTCAAGAGTTGATGAATAAAATGTTAATTCTTTGATGAAACTGATGAAACCAAGAAGATACTTATCAACCCTTACTTAATGAAGTCAAGAAAGTGTTTACAAGGAGGATATGTATTTCATCCAATTAAATATTGAAAGACATGCTTTTTTTATTTCGAGGAAAACTTTATGGAGAAACTTGAGATCGACAACTCATTAAAGTGACTTAAGCTACATTTGAGATGGAATGAAATTATTTCCATAATTAATTTGTAACCCGAGTAAATTCAATATTTTTAGAATCTATGCTTCTGTGATCCATATAAAATTGTAAAATCTCTTTCGGTAATAATCACATATAATGGAACGTTGTCGACGCGTTTCGAACCAACCAGTGTGGTTCATCATCAGGACTAGTAAGAACATACGATTTAGCAAGGGTCAAGACATCTCTAAATACACTTGTGGGGTGGTCACACTCCTTGGGGAAACTACCCTTCTAGATTGAAAGTCATGTTCTTTTTCACTTCTAGGAAAATTTTATAGAGAAACCCAACACTGGTGATTAATAAAAGTGTTTTGAGGTACACTTGAGATGAAATGGAATGATTGCCACTATAACCCAAAAGTATATCCAATATGTTGTGAGTATATACTAATAACATGTGATTTATTAAGAATGTTCAAGACGTTTGGAGATACACTTGCAGGGTGGTCCTACTCCTTGGAGGCTTCTACCTTTCCAGTGTTATAAAGATAAGACAAATGTCTCAACAAAATTTGAACCTAGGTAGGGGAAATAAATAACTAAACAAATACTATAATATTGGTAATAACCAATTAAACCAACCAACCTATTACTTTTTTCGCTTAATAATCCTTTTTACCCTAATTTATTACTTCTCTTATCAAAATTTATCCACAAAATTCTCTTAGAAAACCTCTTATTGTAGAATTTTTTCTACTATAAATATTACCCCATCAAAATTTATCCACTAAATTCTCTTAGAAAACCTCTTATTATAGATTTTTTTCTACTATAAATATTGCCCCACCCTTATATCTATAGTAATTATCTCTTTTTACACATAAAAGTTTTATTTTTCCACTTCGCTCAAATAAAACACACATTCAAATTTGGTTCAAAATAAACAATAAATGATACCCATATTTGCAAATAGGACAAATAAATATTGTGGACATTATTTTTCAAAGCCACTAACACAAAGAGAGTCCCGCCATTACAAGTAGAGTTTAATAGCTTTCAAAACTAGTGCCCTAATTTTTGCCTTATGAAACCACAATCACATTCAAAAATTCGAGGAAGGTTCAACCCACTACCTTTATGGAGAGAGTGGCGGGAATAATGAGGGAAATATTTGCATGCCCACGATGCACAATTTGGGAGACAACACAGTCGTATATGAGGAGACTATTTTTCTTATTCCAAAGAACTAATAAACTCATGCCCTAATTTGTGCCTTTTCTGAAGCCGCAACCACATTAAAAAATTCAACCCACTACGTCTATGGAGAGTGGCAGGAAGAATGAGGTAAATGGCATGTCGACGATGCATAATTCAGGAGACAACATAGTGGTATTTGAGAAGATTATTTTGCTTCTGCTAAAGAACTGATGAGACTAAATGGTGCAACAAAATAACGCATTGCAGATCATTTTGACGAGTCCAAATGACCATTAGGGCTTTCAAGGTTGAGGATCAGTTCTTGAAGAAGAACTTATACTTTATTGACAAAAATTTGAGCCCCTTTTTCCATATTTTCTGAGCTACTGAATGGTTGATTTAGCGTCTAAAGGTGCTAAATGCAATTGTTCTTTGCTCCTCTCCTCTTGCTATGGTTCTACTCCCACAGGGTAGCTTCAATCCTGGTATGAACAATGAAACTAATTGTCAAATGTGGGTGATTTCTATTGTTACTGAATGTTTTTATGTATAAGATGGTCATTCCTAACAATTTTAACTTGTGCAGGTTTCGTTGGGATGGCCTTGTTTTACGGTTTATCATTAATGAACAGATCGTTTTCTGAAAGTATACAAAACCAATTTACATTTGTGAACTACAGTGTTTCTATAGAACACATCAAACAATACATGCACATTCCTAGTGAGGCCCCAGCTATTATAGAAGATCACAAACCACCGAATAATGGAGAAATTTGTGGCAAGATGTAGTACCTAGAACAAAATTCCCCATACCACCAGGAAATAGTTTTATGTACAAGTGCCAAGTGAAGGACCAGATAGGTAGCTACTATTACTTTCCATCATTATATCTGCAGAGAGCTACAGGAGGCTTCAGAGGACTAAGTGTAGCTTGTAGGGCCCTGATCCTTTTTCCATTCCCTTAGCCTAATGGTGATATAACTCTGCTTATAGGTGACTAGTACACAACCAACATTTCATTAAGTTATTAATCCATCCCCAAAACATGTACATCTCTTGGAATTAAAGAGTCTGGCTATGTTCAACTTCAGCTTGTCCACCAGAATGTTCTCTTGCAATGCATCAATCTCTGACTATATTCTGTCTTTGGGAAGATCCTTAGAATACCACTTGATGTGTGCAGATCTATTGGTAATCCTGATGTTCTTCACATTAATGGTCGTGGGCTACCAAATGAAATAGCAATTATAGTGGAACAAGGTACTTATCACTGATCTATATCACAAGGTAGTTTTTTAGATTTAGTGGTGTGTCTAGCCTTTCAACGATTCACAAGATCTTGTTTATTTTGATTTTATTTCATGGCTATTGAATCCATTGCTTCTTCTCTTAAGATGTATCTAAAATGACCCATCTTTTCAGTAATATTTTTGTGCCAATATTTCAAAATGATAACAAATGAATTCGACATAATGACTATGCACCCATTTATTTGGGATGCATTTATTTGATTAAACAGAGTTAGAGAAGTCATTTTTAGGAATATTATGATGTGAGAAGTAAATATTATGTTTAAAGCTACAATCTTGTGAAGAAATTGAAAACAAAACATGCAACAAGTTTTCAACAACATGGTAACAACTCATCCTCTTACAATGATCACAATCATGCAGAGACATTTCACACATGCTAAATATTTTCCAATCCATATGAATATATGTAAGAAAATATAATGAATCAAGCACAATAGGGTGGAAAATACTAGCACAACTTGAATTTTTCCAATGTAGGGATTCCAATGCAATCCTTTAGCATAGGCACAAAATATTTCATGAATCCAACACAATGCACAACCCAAGCCCCAAAACTGACTCAGGATAGTTAGTGCACAAATAAACACAAAAATCCTCTCTTTACAATGCTAGTCCTCCATCGAACCTAAAACTACCATGGGATATGAATCCATTTCTCCTCCTAGATAGAAGTACCAAAAGTCCAAAATTCTAGAAGCACTTCCTATGAGCAATTTAGGGGCCAGACTCATCATATTCTGATTTTGAAATCCACATTTTCAATACACATAACAAGTGCAGATTTTTAGGCGAATCCAAAACTTTTTCCTTGATGAAAAACAATATTTATCAAAATTTAATTTTATCAAATTGGCCTTGATGTCATTCTTATTATGTTGGGCTAGCTGTTGGGAATCTTGCTATGGTGGAATTCTGTTTTTGATACAATCTCCCACCCTATTATACTCCAATACTATCATGATCCTCCCTTTCCAAGAGACGATGTTAGAGGCTCCCTCTAAACATTGATCTCCTCTCAATACTTGGTAGGCCATCCTGCTTCCCACAAACAACCTTATAGTCCATTTGTAGGTGAGGAAAAGAGCGGAGAAAGAAAAGAGACCCGAATAACTGATATAGGTCCACAGATAAATAGATCAATCACTTTAAACTCAATATGGGACTCCTTGTGGGCTCTCATGAGTGAAACCCTCAGTATGGCACTCCTTTGTAGTCCTTTACCATTTACCAGTGAAACCCTCAGTATGGGACTCCTTACGGGCTCTCACCAGTGGTTTCTGCAAACGAAATCTAGTGATGTTGTTCAGAACACTATAAACATTTGTATTTAGGGTTATCCTGATAAATCTAGGGCTAACATGCATAGGGTCAGGATTCGAGTTACTCTGAGCATGGCTCAGGTTCTGAATCACGAATTGCACTTGATTTCTAAGGCAGTGGAGGCCTTTTATGACCAGGACATGGATTCCATGAAGGCGGCGTCCTGGATGGAGAATTTTTTGGGCAATAAGGAAATGGTGGATGCCTCTGTGAGGATGTCAAGGGCCATGTACAATCAGCTCATTCAGACAACCTTTCAAGCATCGCGTTGCTATCTGATGCCGCCTCTATCATCTCCAAATTACAAGGATGAAGAACTGGGTATGAAGATAAGTTGTGGATGATGATATATCAATATAGATCACATTATCAATCTAAAACAGAGAATCTAGAACTCAAATTGAGGGGCTCATGGGCTGTTGTAGTCCAAAGATCGACACTGAAAGCAACGAGGAGTAGAGACATTGGATGGGGGGAATTTAGGAGAAGCTTAGAGAACAAGGGTTATTTTAGGGGTCTTCTTGAAGGTTTGAAGGAGCATAAGAAGCTTATGGATGAAGCATTGGACTATTACAGAAATACCACACTCTTATCCAAAGTTAGGTAAGCCTAATTTTTTTCACATGACACATATGATCCATCTGATGCACTACCACCTCAATTTAAGTATGCATTATCAACAGTGAGAATAGTTCATAAACAAAAGAAATTATTTTATTTATTCTATAACTGGAAACCTATTTTTTCTACATGGATGGTAAACCTGGAAAGAATATCTACCCACCCATTTGAATGAAGAACTGGTACCTTGCTAGCACCATACCATAATATGTCGGTAGGTTAAATAAATTCCTTTATTTATTCGTACACGGGAGCCTATTTTTTTTACATGGATGGTAAACCTCCTAAGAATCTCTACTCACCCCCAACACATTTGACCAAAGAACTAGTACCTTGCCAGGACCATACCATAATCTGAATACCTCAATATTATTCAATATATTCAAGAGCCACACCTAGAAAACCTCATGCAAGGGAGGACTCAGGAGCATGCCTGTTAGGATTTGAAACTGTGTTATTGTCACAAAAAATTCTTTAAGTTTGCACTAGACCATAGCCTGATGTACAAAGAAACATAAGTTCTTGTAATCGAATTCAAAATGGTATGCATGATTCTCCAATATTGTTAGCATGGGGGCTATTAAATTCAATTTTTATCTACAGGAGGGAGGCCAAACACACATACATGTGTGCCTCCAAGGTCTGTTGATAAAAAATATGAGTACAATGAGCATATTATGCAAAAAGGGTGGATAACACAAAGGCTTTTTCCATAGAAACATATAAAGGGCAGGTAACATTGGGACTAAGTACTAAAACATGCTACCTATGAGCTAGTGAATCATGTGATTTACAAAATATAGTTGTACAAAAACAATCAAATTGCACCCCTTAATGAAGACACGTGCCTTCATGCAAGAGTGCAGCATGAGCCTAGCAGTGAAACAGAAATCAAACTATTCCTTTGTAACTTTTCAGGCATCATGTGAAGGAGTGACATATGTCTGGTCAACACAACTAACCTATATTACCTATAAAATGCTGAAAGGGTATGAGGGGAAACACCACACCCCCACAGGATATGAAGACCTGAGACCACTGAAGTCCAAAAGACCCCAACCAACAAGAGCACCCTTGATGGGCCACAGCAAGTCAACAATGGCATGGGAGTGGCAGAAAGGGTTATTTTCAATGCCTTGAAAACAACATCGCACACACCAGTAGGAAAATTGAAACTGAGAAAGCCTTCGGCACTAAAGTAACTGTGTTGTGGCTAGAAATAAAGGGCATCATGGCTTTTTCCCATTACACACAGAACATTGAAAATGATATGAAAAGAAAAATAATATCAACTTTGCCATATCAGGATAGGACAGATAAGGTCAAATTAAAATGGTTATAAAATGAAAACCAATAGTGCATCTTCCATATCAGGAGTCAGGAAAAAGAAAACAAGATAAAATCTTCAAAAATCTCTAGGTTGGTTAGCCTTTGCAGGAGATTATTTAGTTTTGGAACCTTCTCCCTTAATGACGTCCACATGGTTATGTTATGAAATGTTGTATTTAACTCTAACCTCCCCGAGTCTTGATTTAAGTCTGTCAAAGTGTGTGGATGCATTATGATGCGAATCAATTCTATGTTTTTTATTGACGTATGAAAAATCATGGCCATGTTCAGTTTGAAAAATAGCAAGGTGTGATCAAATATGTTCACTTACTCTCATATGTCACTAGTCATGATTAGAGATTCCAATCAAATAGTTGATAAAATTAGTAACGATCCAATTTCAATTAAAACTACACTCGACCAAAATGGAGTATGTGATTGATATTTTGTATACTTCTTCAAGACAGGGAAGAGTAATTCATTCCCTAAGGTTCTTGAAGATGGTTCTATTTCTTGTTATGCTTGGTTTCTTGTGACAATGACCAATGTGAAGCACTTAGTTTCTTTGTGAAACATCGAAAAGTATGTTTAATGGAGTAGTCATTTCCTTACTTTGTGAAACATAGAAAAGTAAGTTTTGTGGAAAAAATTCAAAGGAAAAAACATTTTATGTTTATTTGTTGATTCAAAACAAATACAGGAAATTCACTTGAGGATAAAGATAGTATGCACTATGACTTGTTATTTACTTAGCATGATTCTATTTTTAACAGGATAGGAAATTATTTAGAAGTTTAAAAAAAATTAGATGATTCCTTGCAAGGTTAAGGTTTTTGTTTTTGTTTTTTATATAATGAAAGATATATACTTTAGTAGGTTCAAAAGGCTTAAAATTGGAAACTTGAGCACTGAAACCTACTACTTAATTTTTCCATTTTTTTATTAACCTATTTTTCTGGAGATTGATTGTGTTCTTGGAGAGTTATCTTTTTTTGAAGGATATGTACAACTTATTCTTGTCATATTTAGTATACGATTTAAGAAATAGACTATGTTATTTTGTGTGTGGCCATTACAACAAATACTTGTTTTCACTTTCAAAGGACTAGGTATGAAATATATGTTTTTTTATTTGATTTTGATATGATGTTTTTATTTTGTTTAAACAAGGTAATGCATCCTCCAGTTGAATTCATTAATGAAATTTTGTCCTTGCCCCATTCCTCATCTGATTTTGTGGGTTTGTACCTTCCATCGGATGATGATGATACCTGGCTTTACAATGGAGAAGAGGATCTGACTGCTTCCATGCTAGAGAGACAGAAGGAAATAGATTCATATGAGAGAGATCAAATTAAGCGGAAGAAATCAAAGAATCCTACAGGGAATTACTTTACCTCGAGAGATACTATGAATGATTTTGATGTGGAAGATGTAGTGAAGAATATGTAGGAATTTGTGGATAAATGTCAAGTTATGAAGGAGCTAAATTTCCAAGAAATGGGTGAGTTCTTGTTAATAAGTTTCTTGCATGTGATTGGTTGTTCTATGGCTAAATATCATTAAATTTAACTAGAAACATGTATAAAGCAGTAATCCTGCCAATATCTATACTTTCAACACGGTTGTTTAGGCACTTATGTCTTCTAGACAGGGCTACCATTTATGGATAGGAGTTTTTCTTACGCAGAAATAAAAACTATGTATCTATATCAAATCATTAGTATAGAACACATGCCCTCATGTGCATTGGTCCTTGAATGTTCCCATGAACCAAAAAAATATTGCCTAGATGTTGTAGAAGAATTTACATTTTCCAGCAAAGAAAGATGAGCATATCTTTTAGCTTGGATTCATCTCTTTGATAGCTGTTAGAGATTGGCAATGCAAGGCCTGTGTTGGTTGATGTTTTCAACATATCATGGATCTAGCATCATTTACAATTTTTCCATGTAGGTGAAATATAAACTAATGTAACAATAGGAAGGTGTTGTAAAAAATAAGGTGATACGAAGGGAACCATAGTCATATTTAGCTTCACAAGGTATCAAGCATTAGACTTCCTTGTTAGTCAGATTTGATGTTTTGTCGTAGGTGAGGATTCCAGTCCCAAGCGCAGTAAGAAGAAGAAGAAAACACGGGGTAGAAATGTTGAAGAGGATGAATAAAAACAAAAGGAAGAGAAGGAAGAGAATCCCAATGTAGTTTCTAATTTCAATATCTCAGAGCCATTAAGGCAGAAGCTCAAGTCCAAGGGGATTGATTCACTCTGCCCCATCCAGGCAATGACCTTTGAGATTATCTTCAATGGCTCAAACATGGGTGGTCGAGCTCATACAGGCCAAGGTAAAACATTGGCATTTGTGTTTCCTATTGTGGAGTCATTAAAAAGTGGTATGAATGCCAAAGGCAGGAATAAAGCCAATGGAAGGGCCCCCTGTGTGATTTTGTTAGTTCCAACAAGGGAGCTTGCAAAACAGGTCCATGCTGACTTTGAGGTTTAAGGTGGAGTTGTTGGCCTTCTTTCATCCTTTGTATATGGAGGTGCTCCCTATGGTCCACAGGATTATGCATTGCGTAGAGGTGTGGATATCATTGTTGGTACACCTGGGCGCATTAAGGATCATATTGAAAGTGGGACGTTGAATATGAAATCCTTGAAATTTTGTGTCTTGGATGAGGCTGTTGAAATTCTGAACATGGGCTTTGTAGAACATGTTGAGACCATTCTTAGAAAATTTGAGGATTCAAGCAAGGTTCAGACCCTTATTTTTAGTGCAACAATGCCAGATTGGGTGAAGAATATTGCATCAAGGTTCTTGAAACTTGACAAAAAAACTACAAATCTTATGGGAGATGATAATATGAAAGCTAGTAGAAGTGTGAGATATGTCGTTCTTCCTTATTTCTATTTAGTAAGAACACAAGTTATACTAGATGTTATTCGTTTCTATAACAATGGGGGAAGTGATTTTTTTTACTGAGACAAATAATGACACATTTGAAATCGCTGGATCTTTTCCAAATGCTCATGCTTTGCATGGGGATATACAACAATCACAACGTGAAGTGATTCTTGTTGGATTCCATTCGGGAAAGTTTGCACTCCTAGTTGTGACAGATGTTTTCGCACGCAGTTTGGAAATCAATGATGTCCATCTTATAATTCAGTGTGAACCACCAACAGATGTGGAAACATAGATTCCTATGTAAAATACCCAGGTAGACTCTAATTACAATATGGATTGAGACCCCTACCTTGCTCTATGTTATTCAAATGATACTTCTTCTACGAGCATCCATAGAGAAAGTCGTTGTAGGATTTCAAAGGCTTCTTGACTTCTTTAATCAATGGCCATCTCTACCCATCAAATCCCCCCTTTAGGTACTCTTTAAACACACCAAGGTCACTTCCTATCATGTAAACAAGACGTGAGCCAAGTGAGTAGCGCGAATATCTATATGCAATACATCTAGAGCACATGGTCATTTGTTGGAGAAGAGTTGCACAAAAAATCTATAAAATATGGAAAATTGTAATTTTTTCTTAAATATTGCATTTCGCAATGCATGTTTTTCCTCGTGCTAGTGAGTCAAATTCAACAAGAAATGCAAAACTCATTAAGTACTTATGTGTCAAACTTTGACAATTAAGCAATCAAAATTCAAACTAATGTCAATGAGTGTTGAGAATTTGGAGGGTTGGTGATTAATACAAATTCTCTCCTTGATAATTATTTGTGAGCTTATTTATGTCTTCTCTTCTTTAGCTTAGTTAATCTTTCATAAAGTCAATTATCAAAGTACACAAGGCAACAAATTAGGCTCCTAGAGCCAGGGAAAAACTTCTCCCTCTTGGAGAGGAAAACTCGCAAGGAATTCTTCTTATAGGTCTTCAAATAATTGGTACCATGACCAAGACTCGGACCCTTTGACCTAGGAATGCCTCCAATACCTTGTTATTGATTCTTTTTTTGCCTTCAATGCTGATATTTTATTTATGCACTTGCTTACACTGATTTTCATCATCCTATCTTTAGATATTTCTGAATTCTTACTAGATCATTCTAATTATTTGTATACAATAGAAATGTATAACTTTTGCATAGGAAGGTAAATCATAGATTTACCTTCCTCCTTTCTCTTTAATCCTTATATCATGTTCATCGATTTTTATCCACTTCTTCAGAGTGCTTCATCCTTAGAACGTTGTCTTCAAATTTCATTTAGGCCAAACTTTATTCTTCTGAATTTATCTCATATAGACCCTGTACATGTCCGAATATTTTCCACGAGTGTATGTGTAAGCATGTGTTACAATACTATCCACAATCATGTTGTTTCAGTGGTATCCGCAAGCATGTGTTACAGGCATATATATGAAACTGTCCTTCATGTGATTCTTTTGGCCATAGCTTCTGATCTGATCCTTTCTCCATGAGACTGTCATTTAATTGAATCATTCACATACGTAATGAATCCTGCTTTAAGTCCACACTTGATTCAGATACCTACACATAGAATAGTGTGCACTTAAATATGAAACCACCACAATTCTATCTCAATGAAATCCACAAATCTTTCTCAGTGAATTACACAATCCTGTCTCAGTTAGCTTCGCAATTTCGTCTCAGTTAAATTCGCAATTCTGCTTCAGTCAGATCTGTAATTCGGTCTTACTTAACTCTGCTTTTGTTAAGTCAGCAAATTGTCACTTGACACATTTTCACAGATCTAGGTATATATAGTAGTACATATTTCTTCTTTTAGGACGACCACATAACACATATTTAGGCCAACTTCGTTGTTGATTATTAACCAAATTCATCATATATTTCTCTAGTGTTTGAAAGGTAGCGTTTTGAGGGCTATTGGAGCCTTTCTTCTACAAGGTTCATGAGAAGGTATTGGAGCTTTTAATGGTGATAATTCCCTTCATGTACATGCCTCTAATTACATGAGACAAACCCTAAATAGACATCAATGAGAAGTCTATTAACCTATAATAAAATTATTTCTCATGAAATCCATGAGGCAAGTACAAAAAATACATTTTATTATATTTTGTCTTCTTCTTTACATAAACTCATAATTACATCATCAAATATGAAGACCGACCTAGTTACACTTTTCAACAATGATTAATCCAAAAGACATCCACAAGGATCATCTTCCTAATGTGACGATACATTTTTAAAGTGTATGATATCAATTTACCTATGTTCAAGTATGAATAGTCAAACCAAGTCTCTTTTAATTTGGAATAAACTTGTCAGTAACATTCCTCCTTTATTTTATGAAGATAAACCTATTTTGCAATAAATAGACACCAAATACAATTTATAACAAATTGCACTTATCAATAAATTTTCTCCTCTGTTTTGGGAAGAAATACCTATTATCCAACATGGATAATAGTAAATACATACACCATATACAACTTATACAAACAATTTGTAGAAATATCCATGATTCTTTACTTCCTTGAAATCCCACTAATAATGCCAAAAAACAATAGTTAAAAGTTTTATTACACGCTCCATAATTTCAAAAAAATATATATTCCATGATCCAAAACATTAGAAAACATCTTAAACTTCCACCCCATTTCAAGGGCTTCAAGCCACTTCTTACCGTTTTTCTAAAATTCAAGTATCACAAGGCCATTGTTGGATATTGCAAAGAGGGTTAACTATTTGAAACCCATAAAAACACAAAAATGGTATTTTTCTCTATGGTATAATGTTCAGTGAAACAATGAATTTGAGAAGAGGAGCCTATCTCATTTGAATCCATTTGAACTTTGTGATACATCTAAAGAATGAACATGAAGAATAAGGAATTCTTGGTCTAGGTCTGCTAACTCTTATTCTAGTACAAAATTTAAGAGAACAGAATGAACATATGCATACACACATCCATATATTTTCTTATGCAGTAACATACAGTTTTAACCACTAACATTAGCCTAAAAATAAATATAAGAAAAATATGACACTTGATTGTGCCTCCAGTTACCCATAAGAATCACATGCAAGTTGAATATGCCTTCATTTTACACTAGAAATGGAGGACCTGAAAGGTCATTGGAATAACTGGAATAACTAGACCATCTTATCAAAGAATTTTCTAAAAACAGCCATACAAACAAACTATATTTCTGACAATAAGTAGCTAGAACCATGGCTCAATGCTCTGAAACTCTTTAAAGCTAACCTCTACATAAATCAAACCTAGATCTAGAATACAACAGTCATATTTCATATTGTGCTTCCAATGTAATTTTCTGTGTAGGGGTTCAAAGCGGCTAGGCAGTGAGGTTGACCTAGTGTTTCAAACAATTTTTTCCACATTTTTATCAATAAATCAGTCTATCAATGGATCTTCTAGCTTCAATATATATAAAAAAAAAGTGGAGCATGGGCATGGGGGTGCACAGATTAAAATGCCAGTTGAAACCTACATTGAGCCTTCATTTTGAAGCAAAGGAAGCCTTATATAATCCACCACTTTCTATTGATTTCTACAAATCTGACATAAAAATTAATTCATAGATATTAAAAAAATGAGTAATCACTGTATATCTATATATCTAAAAGTTAAAACGATGTTCTGCATCCAGAGACATTCACACTCAAACCCATGGCATGCCAAGAGCACATTCAAACTCCTTAGCTCTCTCTTACATGATACAGTTACTAACACTGAGATCTTTTACAAAATAAAGTGTGGATTCTACATGAAAAAGGACATTACCTCGTTCACAGTACCCAATATTAGTTTTTTTCAAAATTAAATGTGGATTCACCAATAGGACCTCTGTTCACTGGTGAGGTTGACAGAGCATTAAACCATCTACCATAGTTTGATTCTAACATTACCTCGTTCATAGTAGCCAATATTAGTTTTTTTTCAAAATTAAATGTGGATTCACCAACAGGACCTTCCTTCACAAGTGAGTTTGACAGAGCATTAAACCATCTACTATAGTTTCATTCTAAATATGGTCTATCGTACCATAATGACACATCAAAATGCACTGAGGAAGGGTAGAATGCACTGAGGAAGGGTGCAAGTTCCAAAGGATTTTCATGGAATTTTTACTCCTCAGTCTAGGTCCCTGAGTGAAAGTATATGTGTCATGTGGTGCATATAGGAAGCTTAGTGCATGTTAACGTGTGGGTCTACCTGATAGGGAACATTGTTTTGTCCATATAGGTCCAGTTATAATATTTCTACCTGACAATAGACATTGCCTCATTTGAAATATTGGCAAAGACAATACACAATTGTGTTTTTTTTGTCTTTCTAAAAATAAGTGTGGGTTAACCAACGAGGGCTTGAGTCACTGGTGAGATTGATTGAATACCAGGCCATATTCCATTGTTCCATTCTCACTGTGTTCTTCCCTATAGGAATGGCATGTCAAAAAAGGTTGAGGTTGAGCTCAAGCTCTGGAAGATTTTGGTGGAACAATTACTCGACCATTAACTGAACCAAGAGGAACTGGTATTTAAGAAGTACAACCATTAAGCTCAAGGAATGATAAAATGTGGGTTATACCTGAGAGGGAGCATTTGATTTTACCAGAATTCCACAATTTAAGGGTCAGTCTACTCTTTGATGACAATTTTAAGGTACTTTTGTAGAAGGTAGAATTCATGCCAACCAACTACTGAACAATAGATGTGAACGATCATAATTAGCATTTTCCAAAACTTTAACTCCAGTTATTTTTCAAAGAATTTTGGGGAGTTTCTAAAAAGTGATCAGTGAGTTAAGCCATCTTCCAAGATTCTATTCTGGCCATGGTCTGCCCCACCCAAATGGAATGTTAAAAAGGGTGAGGCTACATTTTCCCATCATACCTGTGTCATAAGCCAAAGAGAGTCTTTATTTTTCTGTAATACCATCGACACCAGAACATATTTTCCAAAGCGAGGTAGTGACCATTTTCTCTGATAAGAATAAAATGAAAGAAGTCCTATACTTCCATTATTTATAATCTTTGGCACATGAAAACATCTGAACTTGATCACGATTTACCAGTTCTCCAAGTGCAATAAAAGACAGTAACATTACTAAGGATAAAGGTTTTTTCAATGCGTGATAGAAAGAAGCAATATATTATTTCTCAGATAGAAAGGAAGGCTGGTGTAAAATTTGAGTGTGTATCTTCTCCTCAGCCAGGAGAGGGTTGCTAAAGCTACTAGTTCAACTGCTGCAAAAAGTATTAAGAGTGTCAGTGACAGTGTGCTTCCCATTTTTTGGCAATCATCTGAGGATCTGGTGAAGAAATCTAATCTTTCACCTGTGGATATCATTGCAAAAGCACTATCCAAGATTGCAGGATACACAAAATTCAAGAGAAGATCATTACTGTCCTCTTAAGAGGGTTTTTCAACCTTAATTCTTAAAACTGGAAGGATTATGCATACACCAACATATTCGTTTACCATACTAAGAATGCATTGATGAAATTTTGTCCTTGCCCCATTACTCATCTAATTTTGTGGGTTTGGACCTTCCACCAGATGAGCGTGGCTTTACAATGGAGAAGAGGATATGACTGCTGCCATGCTATAGAGACAGAAGGAAATAGATTCATATGAGGGAAATCGACTTAAGTGGAAGCAATCAAAGAATCCTACAGGGAATTAATCTACCTCAAGAGAGACTATCAATGATTTTAAATTTTAATGCAGTAGATGTAGCTAAGAATATACAGGAATTTGTGGATAAAATTTCAAGTTATGAAGGAGCTGAAGTTCCAGGAAATAGGTGAGTGCTAGTTAATATGTTTCTTCCATGTGCTTGGTTGTTCTATTGTTAAATATAATTCGATGTAAGGAGAAACATGCATAAAGTAGTAATCTTGCCAACCTTTATAGTTTCAACACAATTCTTTTGTCACTTATGTCTTCTAGACAAGGCTGACATTTATGGATAGGAGGTTTTCTTACACAGGAATAAAAATTGTGTATCCTTATCAAAGCAGTATTATAAAACACATGCCCTTATAAAAAATGAATCCTTGATGCTCCATGAACTTAAAAAAGGCTTCCTCGATGTTGTGGGTGACCACATTTTCCAACAAAAAGGGTTTACATATCTTTTTTGCTTGGATTCATACCTTTGACAACTGATATAGATTGGCAATGCAAGGCTCGTTTTTGTTGATGTTTTCAACATATCATGGATTTGGCATAATTTACAATTTTTCCATGTAGGTGAAATATAAACTAATGTAACAACATGAAGGCGCTTGTTAAAAATAACGTGATATGAAGGGAACCATAGTCAGATTTAGCTTCACAAGGTATCAAGCATTAGACTTCCATGTTAGTCAGATATTATATTTTTCTTTTGTTTCAGCAAAGTAATGCATGCTCCAGTTGAGTGCATTGATGAAATTTTTTCATTGCCCCATTCCTCATCCGATTTTGTGGGTTTGGACCTTCCATCAGATGATGATGATATGTGGCTTTACAATGGAGAAGATGATCTAACTGCTACCATGGTAGAGAGACAGAAGGAAATAGATTCATATGAGAGAGATCGACTTAACCAGAAGCAATCGAAGAATCCTACAGGGAATTACTCTACCTCAAGAGATACTATGAATGATTTTAATGTGGAATATGTACCCAAGAATAAGCAGGAATTTGTGGATAAAATGTCAAGTTATGAAGGAGCTGAAATTCCAGGAAATGGGTGAGTGCTAGTTAATGTGTTTCTTGCATGTGATTGGTCATTCTATTGATAAATATCATTCAATGTAAGCAGAAACATGCATAAAGAAGTAATCCTACCAACCTCTATTGTTTCAACACAGTCCTTTGGGAACTTATGTCTTCTAGAAAGGGTTTCCATTTATGGATAGGATGTTTTCTTACGCAGGAATAAAAATTTTGTATCCTTATCAAAGCAGTCGTATACGACCCTTTCCCTTATGTGCATTGGTCCTTGGATGTTCTCATGAACCAAAAAAATATTGCCTGGATGTTTAGAAGAATTGACATTTTCCAACAGAGAAACAAGAGCATATCTTTTAGCTTGGAATCATCTCTTTGACAGGTGCTAGAGATTGGCAATGCAAGGCCTATGTTGGTCGATGTTTTCAACATATCATGGACCTAGGATAATTTACAATTTTTCCATGTAAGTGAAATATAAACTAATGTAACAATAGGAATGTGCTTGTCAACAATAACTTGATACGAATGGAACCATATTCATATTTAGATTCACAAGGTATCAAGCATTAGACTTCCTTCTTAGTGTTCTGGTTCAAACAGTAATAGCACTTTTGAGCATTTTGACAATGTTTGTTGAAGATAATTGGCAGCCAAGTTACTAGTAACTTGGGAAAGGAGCATACAACTGCTAGAACAAATAGACATATTTAAATGTTTGGAATTAAATATGAGTGGACTGAGAAATAAAGAGACCTGGTTAGCTTAAATATTCTCTATATGGAAAGGAACGGAAAACAATATCCATATTCCATAAGATAAACAAGCAAGACATTTGCAAGCACTAGCAACTACTTCCAAACCTGCCACTCAAGGAACTTCCATGGTAAGACATGCTGCTGATTCAACACAATTAATTGAGTTGTATCTTGCGAGTAATTACTATTTGAGAGGTGTGAGAAATAAACATAACAAGTGCATATCAGGGTGAGCTAGCGCATACTCTACAAGGAAGTAGCCAATTCACTCATTAAGAATACACCCTAAAAATGTGTGCAGGATGGTCAACTTAGCCATTTTAAGTTACAACAAGCTCTAGCAATGGGAGTGACCTTAAATAATGTGCTAAGGTGCCAACTAAGGGATCACTCCTTCGATCTAGGTGATTCATCACTTATCCTAAATGCAAACCAATTACAATCTCAAAATAGAAAAGGCAGCTAAGGCTCTTTCTCCAATGACCCAACTATCTCTCCAAGAATAGGAAAAAATGGTTAAGGTTGAAATAAATAAACTTAGGTTACTATAGCTACCCCCCATAAATGCATCAACCACAAACTAAAAAATAAAGAAATTACATTGTTTAGGAAATGAAGCAACCTAGGATTGTGTGCCAAGTGGAATCCCCTTTAAAACATACCTCTTGACCATGGAAAGGAGCTGCACCCTACACAATAAGGCCCAACGTATTTTAGGCCATAAAATGCTTCCCTAGAACAAATCCCTCCTCGTACAAAGTTCAAGAAAATCAGATGAAGGTGAACACAAGGAATAATATGCTACTTGTTGGTTGTTTCTTTTTAAATCTACACTTGACTCTTTCTTAATTTGATGAGTATCACATTGGAGAAGGGGATATACTAACTAATGAAAATGACTTCCATTTTCTATTCTAGAATAGCAACAGTCTTATGCCAAATAGGCCTCAAAACCTTGCATCAGATCACCAGCTAAGACTTCCCATCATATAGCATAATAGCTCTAAAGTAAAATTTTCCTACCATGAATAAACCACACCATGAGGAAGTACTTATGTGATGTTTTATATTTATAAAAATATATATCATGTTTTGATGTAAAATTATATATATCATGTTTTGCTGTAAAATGTGTTTGTTGATAGATATTCAAGGTCATTATCATCATATTTTCCCGAGGCTTGAATTCCAACCATAAAATGTTTGTTCTTTGGAAATTCCAAAATACACCATGGTTGCTCTCATAAGATGGTTTAACAATATATTGGTATACTTAATGCTATTATGCGCAACTGGTGGTACAACCCCATAAAATAGTAAAATAATCAACTTCAGTTGATCAACTACTACAGGCTAGCCAAAAAAACTTGGCTTTGGACCCATTTCAGGAGTCATTCAGACCTGTGTTGAGATTCAACAAGATGATGAGCTTAGTGAAAAGTGTCACCTTCACTAAGTGGGCCCGCAAGCTATTTTTGGCGCAAGTCTATTTTTAGACTATGCCTATTTTTAGACATGGTGATCATATTTCAGAGGTTGTAGGATACTATTTGTGGATGGTTGATCAAGTTGGAAAAATAGATGAAATTATTTTTTTAGAATATTGGGTGAAGTCTATTTATAGATCATCGATCTAAAAATAGATGCATGTCGATTATTATTAGCTCTTAATAATAATCAGACTCTAAAGAGCAACTTATTCTCTTGGAGAACTTAATTTCAGTATACAGATTTTTAAAATTATTGGACTAAGGGAATTACACAATTCCCAAAGGAAACTGGTGGTTCATGCATGGAGGACTCAGTTAGAACTCAAGTGGCAAAGTTATGACAGAGTTGGAAGAGTAGTTTATGGAGTTGTATGCATTTTAACTCAGTTAGACTCAGTTGAGCTAATTGTATCTAGTCTAACTAAATGATACACTATTGAGAGTGGAATGAATTAATTAGTTAATTAATTCACAAATAATAACTCATTAATCAATTGAACAATACAGCAGTTAACTACAGTGCATGGTAGTTCCATTGTAGACCCAGTGGAGAGATAGGTGAAAGGGCAAGATGGACTATCTGTTCTAACTATAGTGATGCATTGATTGAATCACACACACATTGGAGTTTCCAATGAGGATTGTGCAGTCAAAGAAAGAATAATTAAAATTCATTCAGAGCTATTCTTCAGCAAGGATTGCGCAGTGGAGGCAGGCTAGCAGGAGGCAAAGATCGATGCATGGATTTGTAGATTTTTCCTGATTAGTGTGTGACGATTGTATTTTACTGAGAGCTTGATGTACTAAGCTTTGTATGAGGATTGTTACATGATCATCATGATACATAATATATGATATTTGGGGTTTTCAACTTCAGGCTTTCCCGTTAAACAACAGTGTTATGTGCGATTGTTTTTATTTATGCTTCACATGTGTGTGAAATTAATTTTCCGCAAAAGATTAACAGTGGAATGATTCTGTATTTTGAAAGAAGTTAAATATTGTGAGATAAAGGGAATCTAGGAAATATGAATGCTTAATGTATATAATTTCTACATGGTTTCAAACCATTGTTAATTCTTGAAGATTGAAATTGTGAAGAATTGGTGAGTTTGTGCTAGTGGACAATTTGAATTTGCTACAGAAGATTCTTGGTGCAGAAGTTGAGTATACATTGAAATGGCTTTTAATGGGTTGTGATTAGAGTATGCCCTTAATGGGAGCTTGAATTACATAGCCTGGAAGGACAGGATGGAGGATAATGGATTGAAGGAGTTCATCAATAGTAATGTTCCTAAGTTGAGATCTAGTGATGTTGCATTACTTGATGCATGGAAAAAGGAGACAGCAAAGACGAGAAGAATTATGTTGGAAGGTGTGAAGGACCATATTGTGTCCAGCCTTCACGGGAAAGCCACTCCATTCTTAATGTGAAGGCATTGAGAGATTTTTTCCAAAGCAGAAGTGACCAGAGGAAGTTGGAACTTAAAGACAAGCTTAGAAAAATAAAAATGGAGAAGGGCGACAATATTCCAAAATACCTCATGAAGTTTGTCCACTGCAAGGATGAACTGGAAAGTGTGGGGGTTACTGTTGATGATGAAGACTTGGTGAGCTTGGCTCTCCTTGGGCTTCTGAAGAGGTGGCATAGCTACGAAGACTTTGTCAATGGACAAGAGAAACTGCCGGGATGGGAGCGACTTTGGTCAGATCTTGTGTAGGAGGAGATAAGGCAGGGTACCAGGGATGGCTCTTCATGGAAGAATGAAGATGAAGAGAATTGTTCTTTGGCTGCCAAAGCAAGGAAAGGGAAAGGGAAGAAATTTCCTTCAAAATCCAAAGCTAAATTTAAGAAGCAAGATTTGTCCAAAGTGAAGTGTTTTCATTGTCATCAACATGGGCATTTCACCACTAACTGTCCACAGAAGAAGAAAAACAAGAAGGTTGCTGGATCTGTAGCTGGAGAGGCCTTAGCCTCGCAATTTGAACTCGATTTCTCTTTGATCGCATGCTTGTTTTCAAGTTGTATGGGATCGGTGTGGTATCTTGATAGTAGTGTGTCTTTCCATATGACGGTAGACAAGGAGTTGTTTAGTGACTTGGAGGATAAGGACCTATAGATGCATATAGAGATGGGCAATGATGGTCAGTATAGTGCGACTTCCATTGGGACCATTACCTTTGAGAGGGAGTCTGGTAATCCATTCTTGTTGAAGGATATTATGCATGTTCTAGGTCTAAAGAAGAACTTGGTCTCAGTCGCAATTCTGGAAGACAAAGGTTATGATGTTGTTTTCAGTGAGGGAAAAGCCTTCCTTCGACATAAAAAAATAGGTCAAACCAAGAAGATAGCGATTATAATTAAGAATCTATACAAGCTAGAGGTATATGGTTGTGCTTCAATGGTGGGCAAAGCAGAAGAAGTGGTGAGCCGGGATGAGGGCGAATTATGGCACAAGAGATTGGGCCATCTTCACCATGGCGCTTTGAAGATTTTGCAGCAGATTTAACTAGACTTCCCAAGGGTACTCTTGCACAGTCAGATCAGTGCAAGGGATGTACTATGGGTAATTTTATGAAGACCACCTTTCATGAGAAGGAGAATCATGCTTCGGTGATCCTGGAGAGAATTCACACAGACGTGTGTGGACCTTTATCGGTTGCTTCAACAGCAAAACACAGGTATTATGTTATATTTTTTTATGACTATTCTCGTAGATGCTGGATCTTCTTCATGCAGAAGAAGATCGAAACGTTCTCAAATTTTTGTGAGTTCAAAGAATTGGTGGAGAAGGAGTCGAGGAAGCAATTGAAAGCTCTACATAGTGATAATGGTGGTGAATACATTTCAGGCGAATTCAAATACTTCTGTAGCAAAGAAAGAATTCGAAGAGAACTCATAACACCTCATAACCCACAGCAGAATGAGGTCACTGAGAGGAAGAATAGAACAATCGTGGGTGTTGCACGAGCGATGATGCATGACTAGCGCCTACCGATGCACTTGTGGGCGGAAGCATGCAACACTATGGTTTATGAGAAAAACTGTTGTCCTCATAGAGTACTTGGCATGAGTACACCTGAAGAAGCTTTTACTGGTAAGAAGCCTGATATTTCTCATTTGAAGATTTTTGGCTCATCTATTTACATTCATGTGACAAAGGATGCCAGGAAGAAGCTAGAGCCGACTACAAAAGTTGGGATATTTGTGGGGTACATAGAAACACCCCATAATTATCATGTGTATTTTCTAGACAGACAGATGATTATGGTGCGACGGGATATAAAATTCAATGAGGTGAAAGCCATGAAGCTTTCACTTGAGAGGGAGCTACACTTGCATGCGGAGGAGGAACTTCTTATTCCCAAAGATAAGCCTCTAGATGTGGATCAACCATAGGAGGATATTCATGGAGTGGAGGAGTTCACTCATGCAGAACCAAACATCAGGCAAGGAAGAAAGCATACCACAGACGCTGAGAGACTGAAACTCGATGTGGCACAGAATGTAGGAGTCCCTACATCACAGTGCAGACAGAGAAAGTCACCTGATCGATTTACTGGATACATGGCTCTTATGAGCAAGTGTATCATGACAAAGCCATATTATTTTGAAGAAGCAGTGCAGGAGCCCACATGGGTAGATGCCATGGTGGAGGAGTATGATTCCATTGTCAGAAACAGTGCTTGGGAGATTGTTCCAAGGCCGGTGGGAAAATCGATTGTAGGATCAAGATGGATCTACAAGGTAAAGAAAGTTGTTGATGGGAGCATTGAGAAGTATAAGGCAAGATTTTTTTCTCGGGGCTTCTCAAAAATCGAGGGGATTGACTATGAAGAAACCTTTGCACCTATCGCACAATATTATTCCATACGAACCATCCTTGCTCTCTCAGTGTAGATGGGTTGGCACATTCATCAGATGGATGTGAAGACTACGTTCCTTAATGGGATCATTGAGGAAGAGGTGTACATTGAGCATGCTGAAGGATTTGATATCTTCAGCAGCGAGTCGCATGTGTGCAAGCTCAAAAGATCGTTGTATGGGCTGAAACAAGCACCACGTGCTTGGTACACTTGGATCGAAAACTATTTCACTAGACTTGGCTTCACCAAGAGTGAGGTGGATGCAAACTTGTACTAGATTGTGGTGGAGGGTAAGCTTTTAATCATTGTTCTTTATGTTGATGATTTAATACTAACGGGTGATGAGAAATTGATACACTCATGCAAGGCGGATCTTGAAAAGGAGTTTGAGATGAAGGACTTGGGTCTCCTTCATTATTTCCTTGGATTGGAAATATGGCAGTGGGAAGGTGAACTATTTGTGTCTCAAGGCAAGTATGCATGGGAGATACTGGAGAAGTTTCACATGCAAGTCTGCAAGCCTATCGATACTCCTCTTCCAGGAAATTGGAAGAAAGAGGATGCTACATTGACAGATGTAGTGGATGCCACTGTTTATCGATAGTTGGTGGGTTCACTCATGTGTTTATTCAATACAAGAATAGACATATGCTATGCGGTGAACTAGCTTTCACAAGCGATGGTTAAGCCTACCAAGCTCTTTTGGAAGGTAGGTAAGCATTTCATGAGATATCTCAGGGGCACATCTGAGTATGTTTTATGGTACAGATAGACAGATGAAGTGAAGTTGCATGGCTTCATAGATGAAAATTGGGCAAGAAGCCCAACAGAAAGAAAGAGCACATCAAGAGGTATTTTCAGTATTGGATCTATGGCATTTTCTTGGTACAGCAAGAAACAAAGATCTGTGGCACTCAGTTCAGTAGAAGAAGAATACATGGCAGCAAGTAAAGCTGCATGTGATGCTATCTGGATGAGGAAGATCCTAGTTGGTTTGTTTGGTTCACATTTAGATCCCACAGTGATACATTGTGATAATCAGAGTTGCATTAAACTCTCGGTTGATCCTGTGTTTCATGATATATCTAAACATATTGATATCTGGTATCATCATATCATATATTGTGTGCAGCGAAAGATCATGTTGCTTCAGTACATTCCTACGAAGGATCATGATGCAGATATTCTGACAAAGGTGCTCACCAGAAGAAAATTCGAATACCATAGAGGCAAGATCGGGGTGAAATATAATCCCTATCTTGTTGAGAGGAAATTTTGAGATTCAACAAGATGATGAGCTTAGTGAAAAGAGTCACCTTCACTAAGTGGGCCCGTAGGCTATTTTTGGCGCAAGTCTATTTTTAGACTTGGTGATCATATTTCAGAAGTTGCAGGATGCTATTTGTGGATGGTTGATCAAGTTGGAAAACTAGATGAAATTCTGTTTTTATAATATTGGGCGAAGTCTATTTATATATCATCGATCTAAAAATAGATGCATGTCGATTATTATTAGCTCTTAATAATAATCAGACTCTAAAGAGCAACTTATTCTCTTGGAGCACTTAATTTTAGTATACATATTTGTCAAATCAGTGGACTGAGGGAATTACGCAATTCCCAAGGGAAACTGGTGGTTCAAGCATGGGGGACTCAGTTAGAACTCAAGTGGAAAAGTTATGACAGAGTTGGAAGAGTAGTTTATGGAGTTGTATTCAATTTAACTCAGTTAGACTTAGTTGAGCTAGTTGTATCTAGTCTAACTGAATGATACACTAGTGAGAGTGGAGTGAATTAATTAGCTAATTAATTCACAAATAATAACTCATTAATCAACTGAAAAATACAGCAGTTAGCTACAGTGCATGGCAGTTCCAGTGGAGACCCAGTGGAGAGATAGGTGAAAGGGAATTATGGACTATCTGTTGTGACTATAGTGATGCGTTGATTGCATCACACATACATTGGAGTTGTCAATGAGGATTGCACAGTCAAGACAAGAGTAATTTGAATTCATTCAGAGCTATTCTTCAACAGGGATTGCACAGTGGAGGCAGGCTAGCAGGGGGCAAAGATCGGTGCATGGATTTGCATATTTTTCTTGATTAGTGTGTGAATATTGTATTGTACTGAGAGCTTGATGTACTAATCTTTGTATGAGGATTGTTACATGATCTCCATGATACATAATATATGATAGTTGGGGTTTTCAGCTTCAGGATTTCCCGTTAAAAAAAAATTTTATGTGCGATTGTTTTTATTTATGCTTCACATGTGTGTGCAATTAATTTTCCACAAAATATTAACAGTGGAATGATTCTTTATTTTGCAAGAAGTTAAATATTGTGAGATCAGGGGAATAAAGGACATATGCATGCTTAATGTATATAATTTCTACAACCTGTAGATACAATTAGCTGGCATGATAGGAAGAAGTCTCAGACTGAATGCTTGGCTACTCCAACAAAGGCACTACATTAAGCCCTACAGGAAGCCATTTTAGCATGTTCATCTTCCATATGTGATTCCACTAAAATCCTCTGGAAAATCTTAGCCTAGTCTCCACGTCCAAGTTTCACATCCTAATCACTGCACTGCTAGAATGAATGCCCCAAAATGAAAATGCATTTTGAGTAACAAGAGGGTTCCCTTAACTCTTACCTTGGTCCCCAACACCATCTGACACTACACCATGTCCCTATCTTTGGCCACTGCCCCATGAATTGTTAGTCTAACAAAGAGGGAAAAATCCATAGACATCTCCATTTTTCTATTTTTCATGATCAGTCCATTCCTCACAGCTTGAAGGCCTCCACCACCCACTAAGTGTTCTTTTTCCTATCTAGGGTGCTCTCATGAGTCATTACTTGTTCTTTTATGCTACCACCCTCTATCATGTTTGTGGACAACCTCTAGTGTGCATCTCTTCACTTCCTTTTTATTGCTATATATTTTCTAGTTCCTCCTTGGGAGGGTCATCAATATCATGAGCACTAGTAGCACTGCTGATAGGGAAGCCTCTTAGGCTGAGTACCTCAAGCATGGTATTCATCCATTTACTCCCACATTGTTGATTTTTTTAGTCATGTTGTTTTTTTAGGTTTCTCTTTGTGATGGCCCCACCATATCATCTTGTGGTAGGGCGGTAAGCTAAAGTAGGTTAGTGGCTGGTAGAAGACAGATTAGGTTCATTTCAGGAAAATTCATGGCTGTAGAGTGAGCAGACAGGCTGGGAAGCTCGAATTACCATTACCCACTTGCCTTATTTGATTGTTGATTACAAATGACTAAATGAACCAAGGTATACTGGGTTCATGTATCCCCAGAGAGAATCTGCAATTCAGACTCTTCATGCCTACACTCGAACATTGGAGGGATTTTTGAAAGACAGCATAACAGAGAAATGATATCCTGACCTTATGTTTTCTCTGGCCAATAGGAAGAGGGTTGTGGCTGATTGGAGGCTATTGGACACATTCATGTTAAATGATAAGAATTTGGTCTTGTCTGTGTATGGTTTATATCTGTGTTCATATTTTTATCAATCAGTCATTGTCAATATTTTGACAATGTTTCTTATTGGGTATACTATAAATACTGTAGCCTTATTTACTTCCATACATATTGTTTAAATCAATTCTATATATTTAATAAAATTTCCATATTAAGGAAAATACATTCCTTAAAATTGAGTAAACGTGGACACCAAACTTAAACCAGCTAAACATTTTCGATATACGATTTGGTATTTTTCCTTTGCATGTCTTGAAATATGGTGTTTTTATGCTTCATTTTGTCTTCACTATCTGTTTGATAGAGCTTTCTTGTCCAAATGTAATGAGTTTTTTTATTCCTTTATTTTCTTTTATTTCCCTTTTTATTTAAATATATCTTTCTTCTGATTAGCTGTGATGCTAACTACCAAATGAAGTGGTCTCAATTGGAACTACAGGGTCATCTAGTGACTCCTAGGGTTGGACATGCTGGTGTAACAATAGGTGAAAATTGGTATATTGTAGGTGGCAGAGATAATAAGAGTGGTAGGTTCAAGCCACATCTCAAACATTTTCTTGTTGATTACTAATAGTGCATCTATTTTATTTACATATATTTTTTTAAGTATTTTGAATTCAATAGTTTCAAGTTATTTATAATATTCCTTTTTTTTAGTTAGTGAATAATTTTCTTCCTCTTAGGTTCATATCAAAATAGATTCCCGAGACTCAAAATGCTGATGCTTAACAGGTATGTCTGAGATGCTAGTTTTAAATATGTCTAAGCTTGTTTGGTTTGTGGTAACAACTATGGAAGTAAGGGCACCAGTTGCTAGTGAGGTGATCTGTACTTAGATTTTGTGAAATTCTCATCTCGAGTCTTTTTTTAGCTAAGTGTAACATCAATTCCTAAATCATTAAAGATAAAGATATTTTCAAGGTTACTGCACATCATGAAATTCAAAAAAATATGTATTATAATCAATATCTGAGTCATCTGTGAGAATTTTGAAATTTGAACTTTCTTTGAAAGCTATAAAGGAGTTTCAATTCCATTTATATGAACATCAAAATTGCTTCAAGTGTGACCAGAAAGTTTGTAGACACTTGTTATAAAATCTACATCTGTTGGCAACTTGCACATGTTATTTTTATTACTCCTGTTCCAAATATATTTACCAACAAAACCCTATTTTTGTATTTGTTTTATCCTAAGACATACATATCCCTACAATTCCTATTTTTATCTCTATCTAAATTGTAATAGATTACTTTACATACATATCCCTACAATTCATGTTTTTATCTCTATCTAAATTTTAACAGACTACTTTCCTTCTCTTTGTAGCAAACATACTTTTATCTTGTAGATTGCCATAGGTTTCATACTACCTGTATTTCATTTGATTCTCTTAATATATTAAGTGTAAGTATCCCTTATTAACCATGCCTATATTTGTTATTTTTTTCCTAAATTAAAATTCACAGTGAAATTCAAGGGATTCTTCCCCACATTTGAGGATGACATCCCCAGTAAACTTATTGGTATACAAACTAACCAAGTGCCTAGAAACCTAGCTGATAGGTGGTTAAGAGAATCCCTTGGGCTATATATATGTGTGTGTCTGTGTCTGTGTGTGTGAAATAAAATGCATCTTATATTCCAATAATACACGCAAAAGGAATACATGATACAATGTTGACTAATACTCTAAGTAGCAAGCGTCCTCTCATCTTCACATAGTCTAGAGTGACAAAGACAGTTTTCAAATTGAGAACTATCTAATATTTCTTGCACAAAGAGATCTTAATTTTTATTTTTGTAGCTCGGGAAGGTACTTCTGCACAGGTCTTGTGTCTAGGTGTGCAGAAGTTTCCCACGAACTCCTCAGAACACTTACTCAAGTGTGAGCAAGTTGATAATGTAGCTTAGCCTAAGTCTAATTTAGAAAAAACACATATTAATATGTCGTCTTCTTGAGATAAAAGAAACTTAGGAAAAGTAAAGTAATATATTGTAGTGATTTTGTTTTAATCTTAGTTGTTGATCTCAAGGGGAATGAGATCTGATTTCGACCATTAATCATTTTTAGATTAGGGTTAGGGTTAGAGATTTAGCTCAATGTAAATTTGTAAAAGAAAAACTAGGGAAAGGGAGAAGATACACCATATAATGACACTAGCCTTAGGAGGAGTGTGATACTCTAGAGTGCCAAGTTTGAGGGAGTGCATAGAGGCTGGAAATCCAGATCTGTAGAGATGATCAAGCACTGATCTAGGGTAGATCTACTTGATCACATCCAAGCTTATTTTGTATTATGCATTTTCTTATTTGGGCCATTATCCTAGGACGAGAGGCCAAATAGGTTCTAATTCATTTTTTTTCCCAAATAAAAATCATAATTTTATTATTGAAAACAAAATTACATGTTTCATGTGCTGGTAAATGTCAATCAAGACAGTCAAAAAAGTTGCAAGTAAAATTATAGTACATGGGGAGAAAATCAAGTTTTTATCCCTTTCTTCCTCTCGACCTTCCGCCAAGCACCTTGTGTTGGCGTGAACGAGATAAGGGTGGGCTGAGTATCATCAGTGATTGCTCCATTATCCTTATCTGAATCTGAGGTGTCTAAGTTTTGTTTTCTTTTATTCCCCCTATGTCCGGTGCTCCAAGATCCATTGTCAGCTGAACCATGGAGGTTATGTCGAAAGGGTCCTGCATCTCTTGTTCTTTTGTCTCTGGTTTGGCCGTTGTCTGATTGTTCTCATTTGGTTTGAGGACGTCCTCATCATCATTGGTCTCATGATCTGGTTCATTTGGAGGAAATTTCCATCCTTTTGGGGTTTTCCCTATCTTCTTATTTTTTCTATTATCTCTTTTTTCTTCTGAACATGTATTTTGTAGATGACCTCTATTCCTACAAATATGGCATCTGAATGCAGTATTTTCAAAATCAAGATGATGTGTCCATTTTTTTTGTTTTTGCATCAATTGTATGCTTTCTAGCAACCCTTTACTGAGGTCCACCTCCACACAGATTCGTGCAAAAGTGTATACTCGCTCCTCCAAGTGTTGTGTGTTAGTTTTGATATATCTCCCAAATATGTTTCTAATACATTATAGTACACTTTCATTCCAAAAATGAAGAGGAAGGTTGTAAAGCCAAACCCAGACCAGCATTCTGGTTACTTCCATGGTATTTGCATTGAAATATGGGAACTAAGGAGTGATGAAAAGTCCAGTAGAACCCTAGAACCATGGTCCCTCCCTACGAATGATGTCTCTGGCTTCCGAGGATGTGAACTTGACGATGAAAAACCACTTAGAACAGAGGTGGATTTCACAATCCATAGTCCATTTGGTGAATATCCAATGAAAGAGCTCCATTGGTTTGGGCCAGAAAATATTGAATCTGCAGATTATTGCTTGTGATTCAAAAGAAGTTCAGTATTCATCTATCTCTAGAAGTACTATGTTCAGTTCTCGAATAGTATTCAGTTGCTCCACAATATATGGTTTGAGTGCATTATCAGCTGGTGCTGTAGGTGCTGACGCTTTGTTTTTCCCCTGTAAAATGTTCCTGTATGAGGGAAATTTTGGGGTGTTTGGTTTTGTAGTGCTGATACCCCTTATTTTTCCTTGAGCTCTATGTGTTTCAACAGTTCCACCCCTCAGTCTCAGATTGAGAATGATTGTTGAGCTAGAACTAATAGAGTATTCTTTTAATGCGCCAAGGTCTTGGACGGCTTTGCCACAATGTATCAAGGATTGTAGATGGATAGGGTAGCTAGATACATGACTGATAATATGTTTCAGATCAGCCACCCTATCATTTTCTTGAGACCATAATAAAATCTTTTTCCCCACAGGGGGCTTAATAAAAATCTGATAATGTGAAGAGCATACCTTATTATTGATAATAGTTGTAGTTTTCATGGGGGGCGGCATTATTCGCTGAGTCTAGTTCCACAAAAAATATGGTATCATAGCTCCACCATATGAAGATGGCGGGGACAGAACCATGCCATTACTCTATAAGAATTTTATAGTGCAGTCTCCCAGTAAGTATCAAACACACCGAGTCCACAAGTGGAAACAATGTGTCCAACCCAGCCAAGTGGCCGTCGGCCTCCCTATGAAGAAGATCTGTAGAAAGTCTTAAGAAGCTAGTATCAAAACCCACCTGGTGCATTCAGTCGCAACCAACCATGAAATGATGCCATAAGAGGGTGCAGGTGACGTCGATAGAGGCCGAGAGAGGCCGCAGGGGAGGAATATAGAGTCCATGCTAGGTATCATAGGGCTGCAGATCTAGACCTACATCAATATTCCATCCAGGGGGAATTCCCCGAGACTCATTCCATTAGGGGCGCAGACGCGAGTGGCCACCGCCGAGCCTCCCTGGTAACCAGAGCAAGAAACCCTATCTGACACAGAGATCGCCGCAGAGCTCATTGTCATTTTTATAATTCATTGTTAATGATGAAATGATTTGATTGGGAAAATTTTCTTGTGTCATTGTGATTGAGATTCGAATATTTTCTTTCGTTGAATTTTATTTTATTAGGAACCTAGATGTTCATTTAAATCAATTGATAAATATTTCTATTATGAATTTAAGTGCCAGGTCCTAGGTTTGTAGGAAATCTAACATGATATCAGAGAAAAAAATCTAAAGTAAGTTGATCTCGAAATCACAGAAGCCAGGTCTTGTACATGACCATTTGGGCCAGGTTTCACTATAATTGTGCAAAAGAATTTTTTCTAGGACTGAAGTAAATCAGTCATCTAGTGCCTCGAAGAAATTGTTATTTTTTTTTAAGGATCGAAAAATGGTCATATAAATTAGTCTATATGTTGTATAAGGGTTGAAAAAATTATCCACACGTGACAAGGCTGTGTAAATCATGGAAAAAACATAGTGGTTGAAATAAGGGTCAAGCACTACTAGAAAAATAAAAAGACAACTGCATGAAGAAGGGGTGTCCAATGCAGTTCGGTTGGTAGAAAAGGATCTACCAACATCACCTCAAAGAAGCACGTAGTTTCGAGTGTGGTTTTCCAGGAGAGGTGGGAAGGTGTGGTCGACAATCATTGGTGGAATAACTATGGCTTGCAAGTAATCTCACACTCGACAAAAACAAAACCACAAGAAGCATAAGGTGGAAACTCACTAAGAAGGAAGCAACACGGGCTAGACTAGTTGGCACCATTCAACTGTTGAGAAATTGCGAGGAAAAAGGCACACAAATGACTGATAAAAGGGTATGTGTCAGCATAATTTGTGGATGTAGGACTAATATCAGAGCTAATTAGACTTGTGTTAGTGCATGTTTAGTAGCCACCACGCATATGGTCGAGTAGCCTAGTTGAAGCCACAGTGATGGGCTGTCAAGCACAATCTGACCAAGAATTGGAGCAAATGCAGTTGAAAAGTAGGAAAGCACATAGATCGTAGTCATAGGTAAGGTGGGCTGTTGGGTCAGGTGCAGGAGCCTCCATTAAAATTTCTTAACCTAATTCCAAAATATTCTTTCCTTCAAAATGGTTCACGTTCTCAAATATAGTTGTTTAATAAGCATACATCCTCATGTATCACATTTGGGAAAAGAGTTGCAGGGAATATCCATAATTCCCTCACTGCCCATGTCTTTCCTTGTACCAAATCGCTAACATTCGTGCATAGCCTTTTACTAAATAGCATATATTTTCTGTCTTCAACATCTCATAATTATAATGAATAATTTCCTCAAGATGTTGTTTATCAATGAAATTTTCCTCATGAGAAGGTGTCTCATCCCGAGGAACAATTTTCTCATCAACAAACCATTTTGAGGGAATTTATAAAGAGGATGATATAATAAATTTAAGAGAGATAGTTAAAGATGACTTCATATTTCCCCATTTTTGTAGGTTAGGTGGGTAATGAAGCACTGATGGATCAAACCCTGCCGACAATAGGAAAATAAAACTACATGAAGAAGGGGTGGCCGACGTAGTTCAGTTGGTAGAAAATGATCTACCAACATCGCCTCGAAGAAGCACATAGTTTCGAGTGTAGTTTTCCAGGAGAGGTGGGAAGGTATGGTTGACAGTCATTGGTGGAATAATTATGGCCTGCAAACAAGCCTGCACTGGAAAAAAACAAAACCACAAGAAGCATAAGGTGGAAACTCACTAAGAAGGAAGCAACATAGGCTAGACTAGTCGACACCACTCAGTCGTTGAGAAATCACGAGGGCAAAGTTACACAAATGATCGATAGAAGGGAAAATACCAACATATTTAGTTTGTGGTTGGAGGAGTGCTATCAGAGCCAGCTAGACCTGTGTCAGTGCAGGTTTATTAGCCACGACGCATGTGGTAGAGTAGCCTAGTTGAAGTTGCAAAAATGGGTTGTCAGGCACAATCCAACTGAGAATTGGATCAAATGCAGTTGACAAGTAGGGAAGCACATAGATCGTAGTCATAGGTAAGAAGGTGGGCTGTTGGGTCAGGTGCAGGAGCCTGCGTCAAACTTCCTATGCCTTTATCGAAAATATTATTTCCTTCAAAATGGTGCATGTTCTTAAATATAGTTGTTTAATAAGCATACATCCTCACGTATCACATTTGGGAAAAGAGTTGTAGGGAATCTCCACAATTCCCTCATTTCCCATGTCTTTCCTTTTACCAAATCACTAACATTTGTGCATAGCCTTTACTAAATAACAAACCTTTTCTCTCTTCAACATCACATTATTATAATGAGCAATTACCTCAAGATTTTTTTTATCAATGAACTTTGCCTCATGAGAAGAATTCTCATCTCTAGGAGAAATTTTCTCATGAACAAACCATTTTGAGGGAATTTATAGAGGTTGATAGAATAAATTTAAGAGATAGTTAAAAATGACTTCGTATTTCCCAAGTTTTTTCGGTGAGGTGGGTAATGAAGCATTGATGGATCAAGCCCTGTTGGAAATAGGAAAATACAACTGCGTGAAGAAGGGATGGTCGACACAGTCTGGTTGGTAGAAAAGTCTGGTTGGTAGAAAAGGATCTACCAATATCACCTCGAAGAAGCATGTAGTTTCGAGTGTAGTTTGCCAAGAGAGGTAGGAAGGTATGGTCGACAGTCGTTGGTGGAAGAACTATGGCCTGCAGGCAAGCCTGAACTCAACAAAAACAAAACCACAAGAAGCATAAGGTGGAAACTCACTAAGAATGAAGCAACATGTGCTAGTCTAGTCGACACCACTCAATCGTTGAGAAATCACGAAGGAAAAGGCACACAATTAACTGATATAAGGGCATCTACTAGTAGAGTTAGTTTGTGGATGGAAGA
This sequence comes from Pinus albicaulis, assembly GCA_034641835.2. Taxonomy (NCBI): domain Eukaryota; kingdom Viridiplantae; phylum Streptophyta; class Pinopsida; order Pinales; family Pinaceae; genus Pinus; species Pinus albicaulis. Next base: position 1,778,101,781 of record CM076575.1, read on the forward strand.
GTTATATTAGAGCCAGCAAGACTTATGTCAGTGCAAGTTTAGTAGCCATCATGCATGTGTTCAAGTAGCCTAGTTGAAGCCACAGTGATGGCCCGTCAGGCACAATCTGACTGAGAATTGGAGCAATTTCAGTTGACAAATGGGGAAGTGCATAGATCATAGTCATAGGTAAGTAGGTGGGTTGTCAAGCTAGTTGCAGGAGTCTGCGTCAAAATTCCTGCGCCTACAGCCAAAATAGTCTTGTCTTCAAAATGGTGCATGTTCTCAAATATATTTGTTTAATAAGCATACATCTTCACATATCACATTTGGGAAAATATTTGTAGGGAATATCCACACTTCCCTCACTACCCATGTCTTTTCTTGTACCAAATCACTAACATTCGTGCATAACCTATACTAAATATCAGATATTTTCTCTCTTCAACATCTCATAATTATAATGAACAATTGCCTCGTGATCTTGTTTATATACAAACTTTGCCTCATGATAAGGTGTCTCATCTCGAGGAGAAATTTTCTCATCAACATACCATTTTGAGGGAATTTATAAAGAGGATGATAGAATAAATTTAAGAGAGATAGTTAAAGATGACTTCATATTTCCCTAGTTTTGTAGGGGAAGTGGGTAATGAGGCACTGATGGATCAAATATCAAAGGAATATTTACAAACGATTTTTCACTATATCCAAAAGGATAAGAACCCTCAGCCACCTAGCATGACAATAGAATTCTTCTAGGGGTTCTATGACTTCCTTCAAATCGACCAACTAAGAATTTCTGATAAATTAAAATACATAGGCAAGATTTGGGAGTTTTCAATTCAACATTTCAGGCTTTAATCCAAAAAATTAGACAAGAATGAGATGATTTTAGACCCATATCACTATTTAATTGCATCTACAAAATCATTGCAAAAATTATTGCATGTTGGGTCAAAATCCACTAAGTTGATTCAATGTCATTAGAATAATTTTTCATCCTTCATGGGAAACAAATCCATTATGGAATAGGAGTAGTGCCCCAAGAAGGAATTTATAACATCAAACCCAAAAATTACAAGCAATGTTAGTGAGTTTGTCTTTCCAAGTTATATGATAGAGAAAACTGGTTTTATTTAGGGCTACTCATCCATATAGGGTTCAATGTGCAATTGGTTAACTAGATAATGAGTTTTTTTTCCTCAATATCTTTGCAATTCTAATTAATGGCTCAACCTATTCTTCTATCATGTTTTCAAGAGACCATGGGTAGGTATAACTAATGGCTCCTTTACTATATTTGACTATAGATTAGGTGGTCTCAACAAAGTTATAACAGAGTCAAAAAGAATTATAAGCTTGACAACTATACAAATAGGAATTTCCCTAAACTTGACATATTTAATATTTGTTGATTATGTTTTACTTTTGGGTTATAGGACCAAGGCAGATGCAATTAAGCTAAAGGACCCTACCCTTGAGGAATCGGAATTCCTACCTTAAAAACTACCAACAACTAAGGAGCTACAAGAATCAACACCATCTTTAATTTGAACCTAAACAGTCTTATTATCTCAGAGTATTTCCCTACTCACAATGACCAATAGATTCTCATCATGGATTATTTCTCTCATTATATCTATTAGTAAAATCCACAAAATGTATTCCTACATCTGAACCTTGGGAAAAAACATATAATTATTATCATTTAAATTATCCATATCTCTTGGAGCCCAAAAATACATTTTCTTTGGATAAGCTTTATCTATAACCTCAAAATAAACCCTATTATAAGTTGAAGGACCATTATGTCCTATTGAGTCTTGACACAGTATTATGGAATGAAATTGGTGAAAACCAGATCCAGGTTTACCATGCCAGAACCTAGGTTCATTGAGATGATGACCTTTGTTTGAAGACATCCACCATACAAACTAGGACCACCCATACTTATCCTTGCCATATCTCTTTCATCATCAATACTAACATACTGAGGACCTATAACCCATGGAGGCCCATGGTCATCATTGCAATGTAATTTATTAGAATACATGTCATGTAGACAAGTTTTTATATTTAATATCTGCATCCAATGTGGCCATTTCTTATTATGAGATTTACCACATCCAAAAATGGCATCATTCACATAATTTTGAAGAAGTCTACAAATTAGCTCAACATAATTTTTTTCACATTTACAACTTCCCTCACATCTATTTGTTCCTGAAGCTCGAGCACTTTCATAACAAAAATAAGAAAATTCAAACAACAAAAATGATCCACTCTCTTTTCATTTATAATATTATAATGAAGTTTTATTAGAGGCATTGTTTGTTTGTTTGTTTTGGTTAGAAAAGGTTTTGTTCTTGGTTTTATGTGCCTTTCAATTTATCATATGTAACATGTTGAGAAATGGGAAATAATAATGTGTGACATTTATCTTGCAGAAATTGATGTTGAATCAAAGGATACATAGTTTAACCAAGCTACAGTTCGCTTTGGTAAAGATGAAGGAATATCTTTAAAAGTTGCCTAAGAATACACCATATACAAAGTTTTAACATAAGTAATATATGCATTTTTATTTTGCATATATGTTCTTTTTTTTACCCAAGATATCACAACAAGAAAAATATTGATATTGTAGAAATTGTCTGAGGACCTCATTGAGGTAGATTTTTCTGATGTCCTACCTGATTGATACCTTCTCATATGTCAGGAAGGATTTAAATATGAATTAATATGTTCATGAAACAAATTAGATTCAAATTTTATAGATATAAAAGGTAAACAAAAATGTCAATGTCTTCATTTGATTGTTACTTGACTTTGTTGTGGGTATGTTACAGGAACTGTGATTGGAAAAAGGACGGGGAGACAATGCATAACATGTCTTTGATATGATTCATTTGTTGTTATCGATCCTTTAGGCATGTATGCCATCGACTTTGGAAATTCTTCTAGTAGGAATTCCTATGATTTTTAATGTTGTAATTATTTCACCTCAAGGTTATTTTGGGAAAGAAAATGTTTTAGGAATTCCAGACACAACATCGGTGGATAGGTAAACAAATTTTTTATAATTGCAATTTCCATTCCATGATATCCTCTCTTTATTGTTTGATTGTATTTTGGACGTTTCTTTTGATTTTGTTTTGTCCTTTAACTATGAAATTGAAAATACTTGGTATCATGTCCATTTAAAAAACCAAAGCTTGAAGATGAAATTAGTATTACACAATATTTATTGGAATCCTTATAGCTATTTTATGTTAAAATATTTTCATGAATATCAGAAAATTTTACTTTCATGTTTTTATTTGAGCACATGTTGTTTATATAATTGACCAAGTTCATTGGTTAGAAAATGAAATGTTTTTGCAAATAAAACTACAAGGATTAAACATCACACCTCATATTATTATTTTTCACAAGTTATATACATCTTGAGCTTTTTAGCATATAACTTAGTTGACATGATTATTCCTAAGCTTTCCATGAAGGTTGAATACTAAGTTCTAAGGTGTTCGTTTCTATATATGGTGAAATTTTCTTTTCTTTTTTTATACAGGTCATCTGGCCACATTATAGTGGCCACTATCACCCAACTGAAGAAAATTTGTTCGATTTTCTTACTTGTATGGGGGAAAATGGTTTTGACATTGTTGATGTTGAGTTATATGTCATATAAACTATTTATAGTCAAATTTATTTTATATTCTATTGTTCATTTTCATTCATGTCTTACACTCTGCATTGTATCTTCTTTTGTTCTCAGAAAATGAACTCAGCATTGATGGTAAGAAGCATAAATTGAAGAAATAGGAGAGCAATAACATTGAGCGAAAAATGCGAAAAAATAAAGAAGAGAACTGGTTTGGTGATACCCTTAGAGCCAATATCCCACATAAGACACACATATAGATACTGATGGTCAAGTCTTCGGAGTTGGTGAATTCACCTGCAATGCCTTGGCAACAGAATGATAATGTTTTGAAGTGATGAAACATCATTTCATGTGTAAATTATAGTCCAACCAATATAAAGTTAGAAACTCATTGTGATACTTTAACATTTCATATAATATAATTTATGTTGTTGAAATTATTTATAATTTAACTTATTTTGTAGTATTGTAATTAACATATGCAACTTTACGTTTTCATATTAGATGAAAATGCACATTGTATGACATTTTTTAAACCATACAAATTAATTTATGTTGATTAATAGTAAACACATAAATTCAATTTAAAACTACTAAATTAGTATTTTATATTAATTAATTATGAACACAAATAAAATAAATATACGACTAAATTAGTCATTTATAATTATTACTAATGAAAGTAAATTAAATGAATATAAATTAATAAATCATTCATTTATATAATGAATATAAAACTACTAAAAAAATATAAATGACTACTGCAAATGATAAATTTGTGATTACAAATAATGACTAAATTTTTCATATATACGACTATTAGTAATTAATGTACAGTATCTTATAACATGACCAAAAATTTAGTCATTTTTTTTGGTCATTAATTAGCTTCAAACAATGACTAAAATTTGCATATATATGACTATTAGTAGCTAATTTATAGTATCTTATAACATGATCAACATTTTAGTAATATTTCTTTGGTAATTAATTGGTTTTTTCAAGTGATTATATAGTAATATATTTTGTTGTATGTTTGGTCATTAATTGTGATAATCAATGATTAAATCAATGACCAAATCAATGAGTAAATTAATGACCAAATTTGTGACTAAATTAATGACTAAATATACTACTAGACAACAAAATTGAGAGAACCAATTAATGACTAAGCTAAAAATGACTAAAAGTTGGTCGCGTTATAAGATACTGTAAATTAGCTACTATTGGTCACCAACCGAAAAATAGTCGCTTATATGCAAATTTTAGTCATTTTTTTAGTAATTAATTAGCTATTTTGTTCTAGTGTTTATTCCAAAATAGATATACAAGAAAACCATCTTTATTTGAATTGCAGACTTTAAAGATATTTAGAAATGTGACAAATAGAAATAAGATAAAACAATTGAATCAAACTCAAATATCATTTTTAGAATTGAATGTAAATGGTTTTCTTACACTTATTATTAACATAGACTTATGTTAAACATGGATTTTTATGTGAATTTAAACATTAATTTTTTTCAAACTTAACTTATTTTAACCTGCAAAATATAATATGTATTTTTTCATTGTTTAAATTATATATTTGAACTAATTAATTAAACATGAATATCATATTATTATAATCTATATCTCTTTTATATTTTCTATTTAGAAAATATTTACGCCATAAGGCATCACTATTTGAAAACAACTCCTCTAGCTACCACAGTGTCCATGTTTGAGCCATTGAATATGTTAGATGATTGAAATGTTTTAGGGCATTAGATCAAGTAAATATTTTTATATATGTTTTTCATAATGTTAGTTTTTTTAGTTTTAATAAGTTAGATTGAATTTAGGTTTTGGTGACTTTTATGTTAAAATGTTGTTTTTAAAAATTTGTTAGATTTTAATCTCAATTTTTTTAATAAAAATTAAATTAATAACTTAATAAAACTAGTGTTGGAATATGTAATTCCTACTTCTCTTCGGTTGTGACTTTCTATATATAGAGTATTTTCCTATTCAATAGGAGTTAACTAAACCTAAGTTCCTAGTTTGGTATGAGGTTGAGATATTCTCATAACCAACTTATTGTGCGTCCTAGATAGCTTCCCTATCTTGAGACAAGTCCTCATGTATATATGTAACTTTATTTGATTAATAGAATTCAATTTACATAGTGAAATTTTATCTTGGTATTAGAGCCCATATGGGCCTGGGCCTTGGCCCCTCCTGGGCCAAGGAAAATAAATGAGTGTGATTGTATTAATATTTTTTTTGTCTGAAAATATTCGTTGTGTGTAGTTGACGAGACTGGAAATGGAGGACTGACATGATGTAAGGCTTCGCCAACAGTTGAGGGAGAGAGCTGCTGCGTGTTCTCCCTGGTTGTTGTGAAGAGCGTACTGGAATAAGTGCGGCTATAACCATCCCACTGCTCATGTGGACTGAGCGCAGCTAAATACCTCTCTATGGTGTGGCTGCTGGGATGCGGTGAGTGTGGAGACATGGAGGTTGTGTTGGGCTACCACGGAGGCCAAATTGTTGAAGCTAAGAGGAGCCTACAAGACCAGTACTGGGCTGCCTCTTGCGTACGCTACCTATGAGAAATTTGGCACGGCATGCAGATCTGAAGCAGCGTGGACTGGGCTACTGCGTGGACTGAGCCAGTGTGAAGAGGCTCAACGCTACTTGTGGAATGCGCCATCCTGCCCGTGAGCTAGCCATATGTTTTGGTTCAGCGTGGACCCTATGTGGAGAAGATAACAGCGTGGGTGGAGTGTGGGTGGATCCTTTGGTGAGTTTTTGTTGTTTTTTGCATGGTTTGTTTGTAATTTACTATTCTTCTATCTGCAGTCGAATGCCATAAATGCTTTGGAGTCTGGACCACTGGTTTTCTGAATTTCATCGTATCTGCTAGAGGGGCTAGTGTTGTGGAATGCTGAGCAGTGGCAGTGTTCTTCGATGAAATCCTTCAAGTTCCTTTGATAAGATCGTGGAAGGCAACATTGGAGGTTTTTTTCATTTGCTACATCCTGGTAACATTGTTGAGTTCAACCACTGCAGAGTCATGGCTTGACACTGTGTTAATGTCCGAACAAAAGAAATGAGCACCTACTCCTATTTGCGGAAGAGACGATGGGATGGGATAATCCTCACACCACCAGCAACATCAGATCTCTTCCCCATCAATATATACTGCAACAAAAGAGGGTCGTTAGCAATGACACGCCTACAGTTGTAATGACACTCAGATGTTGGTTGAAAGGTAGCTTTCGAGGACTTCGTATATGGAAAAAATTGCGCTAGTTCGAGGTACTTGGAAATGAAGTTTCGTCAATGAAGATATCACCACTGATCGAGCATCGGAACAGAAAAAAAATAAAAATAAAAATAAAAATAAAAAAAATAAAATAGCCTTTTGATGCTGAAATATCGGGCACGAGTGCGAGATTTTTGAGCCTTGGAGGCATTGTAATGGTTGCAAGGTAGTGCGATCCCACCGAGAAGAGCACCTCAGCTATTTTTTTCTCTATCATAAGGGAAAATTACGGTGCCTTGAAGATAAGAAAGCATATGATTCAATTGCTTTTATGTTATTAATTCAACTTGTTGTCAAGGGAAAATTGCAAATCGGGCTCCCGTCAATGATTTTGGTGTCCGAAGTCAAACCCAACTAGCCCGAAAATTGACATCAATGGAAATTCCAGCGTGTTTTGGTAGGCCAGTTTCACCACACATTGTTCATCTGTTAGAGACAGAGGAGTCATTGTCTCCCAATCTTTCTTTGCATTTTTCAATGGGATTTCCATGGGAGGTTGTTGACCGTGTTAAATATGAATTCTCGGAGACTGATTGAGGCCGATTGTGAAGGCCGAATTGCTTCTCAAAGGTCATGATATGACCAACGTTGTTAATCTTGTTTTTGGGGAAAAGTGAAATTGTTGTGAGCATGGAGTCAGATATAGTATAAGGTGTTGCTGTATATTCCATTGTTGTATGGTGACAAGGTGGATGATGCCACTGAGAAGGGCCAAGTCCTCAAATGTTGGTTTCAATATGTTGTCAACACAGGTGTTAGAGTGTTGGATTCACAAGTATTTCCAGCAAAGGAGTCAATGGTGCTTGAACTTGGTGAAGAATTTGATGGAAATGCTGCCATGTCAGAGAAGGGAATTCATCTAAGGGAGTGATTGTGCAATTAAGATATTGTAGTTGTGGTTGGTGCTCTTGCATTAATGCATAAAAATCACAATAATATTTAGATTTTGGAATGTGCTTTTATTGTTATTTTATATTGTTTTGAAGGAAATATGTCTTGGAAGTTTTTATACATATTGAGATTCGCGACCTCAATATGAAGTCATTTTGTTAGAATTTGCGACTCTAGCTAATGACAAGTATAGCATGGATATTCAAGACTAGTATATCCAAAACTCAAAAGTACAAAATCTATGACAGAAATATTCAAGTAAGAAATCACTAGCGTGTTCTAGCATATAATGGTATGGTGAGATGCAAAGGATGATGAAAAATCAAGTTTGTGAAATTTTGTTTTGTGTGAGTTTCTTGGAATAGACTCAATAGCATGTTGTATTATGAGTCACGGCTTCTAATTGTAAGCAAGTCTAGGATGCTTTTTTTAGTGGTCATTGTATGTACCTAGTAACTCCAAGAGTTGGAGTTGTGTTGTAAGCCTTGTAAGGCATGTGTATCCCTGTAAAGTTTGTGGTAATCTCAAAACCACTTTGTAATTACAGGTTCGTGGTCAGCCAGAAACCATTTTTGCAGTGTCGGTTTGTGGTCAGCCAAAAACCATGTGTAACAGTGAAGTGGACTAGAAACAGGTTTGTGCCAGTGTTTGCCCACTCACGAAGAGATCTAGTGAAAGGTCACCAATAAAGAAATCTGGTGCAAGGTCGTCAATGAATAAATCTGGTGAAATGTCACCGATGAAGAAATCCGGTGCAAGGTTGTCGATGAAGAAATATAGTGAAAGGTCGCTGATGAAGGGATCTGGTAAAAATTTTCCGAAAAGATCTAAGACAGATCTACTGTCGTTGAGAGTTCACCAATGAAGGAAGAGCATTCTGTAGAAGCTAGACTCTCTTGGTTTAGACTCTCTTTCGTAGAGCTGACAAGTGGGATTTATATTAATCCATTCAAAAAAAAAATTAACATGGTTATGGGTCATCCGATAAAACCCACGTTGGAGGGGGATATGTAGATACAGGTACATGTATGCAGTGATAATGGTTGACATAACCATGTATGCGAAGGATATCCTACAAGACTAGCGGTTGGTACCCATGCATTCCGGTGGATGGTTGCTCCTTTATATGGACGTTGACGTATCTTTTTCTTATGTTTGACCACAACTAGACTTTGTAGACCATCATGCCAAAGTCAAAAATTAATATGCCAAAGACTCAAAGTACAAAGCCAAAGTAGTGGTGTATTCTTGCATATGAATGATGTAGTCAAAGTTTGTTTATGTTTGTAGAATAGACTCATGACCATGATAGAGTATGAGTCACAATTTGTAATTAGAGCAAATATACATGTCATTTATTGTTTGTATGTGTTGTAAGACCTAAAGCGGCATGCATACCTCTTTGTTATGTGTTCCCTCTGTTAGAGAGTTTTAACACCCTAGAAGAGTGTGTCATGCGGTATGGATACACTTGGGTGGGCCATATTGGTTTTAGACTCCATGAGGTGATATTTTATATCTAGGGGGAGTTCATTGAGAGGTTGTATGAACCATGTATGTGAAGGACTTCCTAGTAGACTAGCGGTTGCAGCGGTTGGGAACCCATTCATTTCGGTAGATGGTTGTTCCTTTATATGGACATCGACAATAGAATGAGCAAGATACAAAGTGTAACTACCAAACAGAACCAGTGTAATTACCAAACAGGACCAGTTGTAGATTTTGCAGATGGATATTGAGACAAGTAGTCATTAAGGGGGAGTATTGGAATATCTAATTCCTACTTGTCTTCGGTTGTGACTTTATATGTATAGAGTCTTTTCCTATTCAATAGGAGTTAGCTAAACCTAAGTTCCTAGTTTGGTGTGAGGTTGAGATATTCTCTCAACCAACTTATTGTGCGCCCAATATAGCTTCCCTATCTTGAGACAATTCCTCATGTATATATGTAACTTTATTTGATTAATAGAATGCAATTTACATAGTGACATTTTATCTACTAGATTTAACATAAATTATTTTAATGAATAAAAAAATTTGTAAAATACTTAAACATTAAATTTTTGAGTACATAAGCATAAAATTTTTATTTATAATAAAATTTATATTATAAAATTCAACTCCACAAAAACCAATTAATTTATATGACATGGGTAAGAAACAATATAAAAAAAGGAAAATAACTATTTATATATTCAAATATTACATTTTTGTGCTATTATTCTTTTAAAATTTTACTTAATAAAATTTATTTAAATTTTCATACATCCAAATATACATAGTTTTTCTTGTTCTTTGTTATTTTTGTTACAACTATTTTATTATTCCAAAAATACATGGTTTTTTTGTTATATATTATTTATGTTACAATTGTTTTATAATTCATGAGTATTATTTCTTAATATATAAAAAATTAAATTAATAATGAAATTTTTTAAAATATGTGATATTTTTTAAATTTCCAAATTATTTCAGAGCACGTGATTTATCTTGAGCAATAATGATGAATGTTCATAATGCACATTTCTTAAATAACACGAAATTTACCTTTAAAAGGGTTGGTAAGAATTGTTTGTATTAAAGTCAAGGATACAAAACAAACGAGACATAGTGAAGAGAAGCTTCCAACCTTACAACAAGCCCTAAAAAGGCAAAGCTTATTTCATGTTCCATTCATTTAGATCTGAAATATATGAAAGAAGAAAAGCAGGAAAATGGATACTTATCAAGAATGTATGATTCTTTAGAAGGAAACGACATTGACAAGGCTATGGATGTTGGAAGTAATGGAGAATACTAGACTTAGAGGTTTGTTATAATGATGATAGGATTGAGATGCTAAGATTATATCTCAAATCCTAATATCTCGGGAGTGGTTGAAACCATCCAGTTAGTGTGAAAGCATATATAATCAAGGCTCATCTAACTCAATATTCAGTGCTTATGTGAGTGTATACACTCTCCAGGTTCTCACCTGGAGAGCCATTTCATTCAATTAATATATTAATAGTTTTTAGCATGGTATCAGAGCTTTAGGTAGAAGTTGAGTGAGCTTGTTCAGTGAGCCAGGTCACTGATTGAAAAAAAATTGTTTGCAGATTTTCTTGCCATGTGGATGTTCTGCTATACTGTTGGAGAAGCGCAAGACACCTTTATTTGCACCATATTATTTTATCATAACTCTGTGGTGTGGAGGCTGTCGTGACAGCATTTGGGGTCTACGAGTCGAGTTGGCATAGGAGGAACGTATAGCGCTCGCCTTAGAGGCGTGGCTGTCGATTTGAAGGCTCTGTCGTAGCGATGTTGAGGAATGTTGCCGGAGAGCGCTGATGTGTGAGGAGAGCACCATGCATCTACTGAGCCATATGCATGGACTAGAACGCTGTTGTGTGGACAGGTGAACGCTGACGCCACCTACCCTCTTCATGGAGACACAAAG